>JBDFRD010241587.1:0-7500 GCA_039654405.1 Bullina lineata
TGCAATGGCCCTGCCTAATCCGTCGGCGATATCGGACCTGCGGAAAACTAACGTTAGACAAAGAAACCAACCGACAGTACCTGCCTAAGACGGACACCTCCGCAAGACGGAAACTTTTTTCCTTTCCCTTACGCTTCCGTCTTGGGCAGGTTCGACTGTAGATATAGATTATATATCTGGGCTGTTGTTATCCGCAGATCATGATCATCTCATGAGACATGAGAGTTGAGAGTGACATGAATGATGAGATGGCGAGCAGTTCCTCAGATCTATCTAGCTTCCAACCATTTCCCACAAATCACCAACAGAAGCTACTTTACCTTTTGTATCATTTGATAATGCCCTTGACAGAGGTCTGCATAAGGTCATCTCATTCAGTAATTTTGTTGGAAATGAAAAGCAACGACTTAGTGTGTACAATCTGAAGGTTATGGAGGCTGCCATTTTGGAAACAATAAAATTTTTAGAGAAACGAAACAAAACATTTATTTTTGTTAAAGGGAGAGAACCAAACGTGCACGGCAACGTTTATAGCAACCATTTGTCACAGCGTTAAATACATCCGCGTAAGAAAATATTATACGAATCATATGATAATTGCACCTTTTAAATGTTACAATGTAACATCAATCACCAAAAAGTGTTATATTAGCTGTATTTTAGATTTTTGTGTGGAGTGTTTTACTTGTAAAGGGCTTTGTTTTAACTGGTTGATGGCTTTCAACAGAAAGTAATTTTGTCAATCACTCCGCGATGTGTACGTTCTGATCTCCATTCTAGCCTATCCCATAGTTTGACTGATATTTTAGATTCAAAATGCAGCAGCATATTACTGATCGAGTTGATTTCTCAAAATTTGGTGTCCCTAGCTGGAGAATCGAACAGAGATATAAACCAGGTGTTCTCATTGGAAATTGGTCTGAAGAGAGACACACGGTAAGAGTTTTATTTGATGAATGAACACTGCCTTTTCAGAG
Organism: Bullina lineata; assembly: GCA_039654405.1. Classification (NCBI taxonomy): domain Eukaryota; kingdom Metazoa; phylum Mollusca; class Gastropoda; family Bullinidae; genus Bullina; species Bullina lineata. The sequence goes on from JBDFRD010241587.1 coordinate 978, forward strand.
AGCTATTCTCACTGATTCATCTCATCACAACGAAACTGGTCAAAAACCTTATGGAAACTCTGAGGCTTGTTTATAGATTTATTCAAAATTGTGATTGTTCTAATGTTAATTGAGTCGTTCATCATATCGTGAGGATGTTTTGCCCCTGTCAGACTCAAATGAAATAAAATCTATTCAATTCCAAAGACCAGCTGGACTCAAATAATGAAAGTTGTAAGAACAAATCAAAACAAAAATGTCACTGAAGTGAAAGGGTCCGTAGATTTAGAGTTTCTGACACATAGAGTCTAATTTAAAAATTGAATTGACTTAAAATGTGATCGATCGTGCTTAAAAAAAACTTTTTAAAAGCCTCTTGCTACAATCGTTTTGCATGTCATCAATCATGGAGTGGACCAGATAACATGCAAAGATGCATTACTTTAATTTACATGAGATTTTGGACTTGACCTCAGTCACAAACACTGAATGCTGATTAGACTAGAACTGTGATGCGGCTGGTGGTTCATTACAGGCAATAAATTATGAAACATGCCAAGCACAGTGTTTCTGCTCACATGACAACTCATCTTGCATGCTCACATTTTCATATCAGATAACGTGATGCAGTGATGCCCATATTTAAGGAGTCAGTGGGAGCGGCCCAAATCAAGAAACAATTTCTTTTCTTTTCGTTCTTTTTTTATTTCCTCACTAAAGGATGTCATGGTGGGAGAACAGAAAAAAAAGTCAATTGAATATAGACTGTAAAGAAAGGAAACTCATGAAGTTTGGAACTCTGATTTCTCATACCAAATACACATGGACCAGTAACACTGCCAGTCTATCCTCAGTGTTGGTGTACTCATGGCCACTGTCTGGTTTAAAGAAATTGGATTTTTAAACTCAATTTTCCATGTTCACCTTTTCAGTACATGTACTTTAATCAAAATGTTTTTTTTTAATGACAGTCCACACATGCGCACAAAAATAATAATTTTGTCTAAATTTGATCTAAATAATTTGTGAATATAAATAAAAAAATACATTCTGTGCACTTTCATGCTGCGTCAAAATCCTTTATCATGATTATGTAAATACAATATTTTCCTGGACAGTTCAAGTCATGTACACTTGTTCTGTCAGCTTTATTGATGGAGGAATATGGAGGAGCTGTCGAACTGTTTTTAATCACTTTCATTTTCATTTCCAGTTCCCAACAGACAAATACTCACACAACTCTACCCATCGAGTTGACTTCAAAACTTATGGCGGAGCTCATCCTGATGTCAATATTCGACGTACAACGAAACTGTTCAGTGAGGGTATTCCCGCTCCAATGTTGTTTGGTCATCATGGGAATGCTTATGATAACATGAAGATCACATTGTATGATGAGGATTACAATGGCAGATGGAGAGAGAAAAATCTTCCCAATCTGCGATCATGGGATAGTAATGTTCTTGGCTGGCTACCAGAGCGAACAGATCATCCTTTGAAAGGTGAGAACATACTCTAACAATAATTTCCTGCTTCTGGACTCAATCACTCAATCCTCTAGCTCTAGATTATTTTTTATTGGATTACCCAGTCAGGAGTATGTGGTAAAAAGCATATGTATGGTGTGTTTTCATCCTAAGCTGGTAATTTCAGAACATTGATTTGAAACACGGCATATCTCTGCTAGGCTTGTAACCATAAAGTGTGCTGCAATAGGGATATATGACATCAAGCTAAGTCTCTGAGATTTTAAACCAAGCATTAAACGATGGAAAGTAATATAAAATTTTTTTGAAACATGAAACATTCATCTGTATCTGAGCCATGTATAAGTTCAAGTGAATTGAATTTACCTTAACCTTGTAGGTAGATTCATTTTGAATTTCTGTAAACTTATTGTTATCAATTTAGAGGTGCTTGAGATAGTGCTTTTCAACTCAGAAGCATGCATAGCAAATAAGCGGAAGGTTATTTTAGCAATGACGATAGGTGGATGTGGAATATTAATTTACCTTAGAATAATTTCCTATTTTATGTAGGTTTAAGAGCTGTTTAGTAGTAGAAACGGATCTCAGTTTTGTTTACATCAGAGAAGGAAATAATGTTTAGCACCAAAAGCAATAGAAATATGAGTATGCTTTCAAATTTAACACTACATGTATAGATGGGAAATTGACTTAAGGGTGGAGATTTTACTTTTTTGTTGTTGTTTGTTTCGTGCTAACGATAAAATGCAAGAGGAAAATATATTTATGACCGAGAATAGTATGAAAATGAAAGTTGTCAGACCAATGATATCAAATCAGAAGATGAAATGGCATTACCAGAATACAAATTAATGGAGATGACAGTGTTGAAGTAGCCGTGTTCCACTGTTATCGTTTAGAAAAGGAAAAAAAATTAGATAATTTATCGGAGCATTTCTAAGTTATTATGAACATTGACCTTTTTCTTCACCAAACCATGATATTGTGATTTATGTCCTTGTCAGGCCCTCCCACCAACTTCGGCTTGAAACAGGAAAAGGCAGCTAAAGATGCCGCCAGACAGCAGGAAATGTACCGTCCAGATTTTGAAACCACTTATGTGGATTCCTATAGAGAGAAATCAGCGGAAGCCTTGAGATTTGCCCGCTATGCAACACCCAAACCCTTCTCCACTACACTCCTCCCTGTCAACAAAGGCAACAATGACCTTCACCTTCGTGGAAAGCCTTCTCTGAGAATGCCAGAAATAATGCCTCAGGAGTTGACACAAATTTCTATTTAGAAGTTCTGTTTTTGTGTCAGAGGTGTTACACATATGATTTTTACAGTGTTTTTTTTTAAGACAATTTTTACTACTTTCGCAATTTTCAACGTGTACTTAAAGTAAACCAATAATTTATTTTGAAATGGAAAGTTAGTAAAAAAATAAGATGAGCCTACAAATAGATAATGTTTCCTTTGGGATATGTACAGCGTGAAGTAAAAAAAAAATTACTTTACCCGATTATTGTTTTTAATATGATAACAATGTGAAATACCTACTTATCATCTTCTATGAGAGGCAGATACTGTAGGCCTGAGGTAGGCCTAGGCAAAGATCTGTGTTTGATTACTGAATATTGTAATCTGTTTTTGTGTTATGAAATATGAAGATTATGTGAAGTATCTCACATTATGAATGTCATGAATGCATTTTTTGACGTTTTTTTTTTATGGTTTTAGAAAATATTTACAAAAATATGATGAGATGAACAAAAAAATAAAACTGAACTAACAGTATTAAGAGTGGCAGTGATGTATCGAATGTTAATTGTTTTACATAAACATAGCACATCATTGATTTATATTGTCTTAAAAGTTTCGGAACCAGATGAAACTCTTACACTTCTCACATGCCAGGATGTCATTTTAAATAAAAATTCTCAAGAACCAATAAAATGATTATATTAACATCTTACCATTTTCATTTTTTACAATGTTAATGGATTAAGGGGTCACTTGACTTAAATGCAATGATACATACAGACCAGTCCTATAACAATGGAAATGGCATAGGCCTGCTATTTCGTACTGGCCGGTGGCCCACTGTTTATAACATAATAAAGACACCTTGACGTGCAAATGCACATTTTTATTCACTTGTACTTCTGAAAAAGTTTCTGATGAGAAAATCCAAATGATCCAAGATGATTCTTCACACCATTAGGTTGTCATCAGGTTTGTCTTATTTTTTGAAACTAGTGATACTTGAAAACCTGGAGTGAACTCTGTGCTGCTACTAAGGATGTTCTTCCTAATGTTGATGCACATAGCCTGTATGATGCAATTTAAATAAAAATGTGTTTGACATATTGACTTTGTTTTCGAAATTCTCGCTTTGATGTCCACCTCAGTTCCTGCCTTTTTATTTAAGACACTTCCTAGGTATGTGAATTCCTCAAGACTGCACAAGTCACACATGGCTGGTATAACAGATCTATATACTAAGACTTCTATATCTATAAATATAGATATGTAAAGTATATATTATATGTATATCTATACATATCTTCAAGAACTAACTCTGCTCTGCAACAACCCGTGACCTTTAAAAAAAAATTTCACACAAACGTAAATCAAATTTTAATTTCGAAAACTTAATGACACCTTGCAAAGTGGGTCTTCTCATGCACTATTAAAAGTAAAATTCCTTCAAGGCCAATGAGCCTCATAGAGCCGGAGCTTATCCTGGTTTCGGTAGCGTGAAGCAGAACAGATGATTTTTACTTAATATCCTAGACAGGTTGCTAGTCTGTCGTAAGTTTACTTCCCCAACAGAATATGCTGGTGCCCAATTCACAACTGGGTAAAAGTTTCTTCAAGGCCATGAGGCCCATAGAGCCCCAGCTTATCCCGGTTTCTGTAGCGTGAAGCGGAATAGATGATTTTTACATCATCTCCTAGACAGGACACTGGTCTGTCGTAGGTTTACTTCTCCAGCAGAATATATGCCGGTACCCAATTCGCACCTGGGTTGGGAGAGGAAAAATGGTGTGAAGTGTCTTTCCCAAGGACGCAACACGGTCACCTCCCGGATTCGAACCCTAGACCCTTGGTTTAGGAGTCTAACCATTCGGCCACCGCGCCACACTTCGCACCTGGGGAGGAAGATGAAAAATAGCGTAAAGTGTCTTTCCCAAGGACACAATACTGTCACCTCCCAGATTCGAACCTGGACCATTTGGCCACCGTGCCACCTAATGCACTATTTCACGCAAATATTACCTGCACAAAGATCTATAGGTTTTTTAAACTGTACATTTGAGTAAAAAAAAAGTACAAAAAAGCTGTCCTCATGATGAAATAAGACTTTGAACATGATATAAAGAGAGACCTTGCGCAATTTGGGCAGCAAATATATCAGGAACAGAAATGGGTTTTATTGCTATTTAATACACATGTGGAGAAAATTCCTAATTTTCTTCTTGTTAAATAATGTTAAAAATATGTGAGAAGCCGTTGACAAGTGTTTTGAGGGATTTTGGCAAAGAAAAGAGCCCATGCTATATAAAAATAAAATAATTACATCTTCTACATCATGTCGTCATCGTTTCGGGACGTAGATGGAACCACGAGTGCAAAGAGATTGTAGAGAGGAGGCTTTAGAATGTCATAGTACATGTCCACCCTACCGTCATCCCCCACTCCCTTGATGTTTCAATCTAGACATGGAATAACCATAATAAGCCTAAACTAAGCATGTCCTGAGTGGGTCTGTACAGCCACTCACGAAAGTGCAGATAGACGGATGTTACACCAACGTCTCTCGTAGACGGAAGGTAGCCGACGACGACGACTACGACGCATGTCCCCATGTGCTCTGTTCAGCTCACGCTCAGCGCCATGCCCACCGTCCAGCTCATTTCTGTAGACCTATTTTAATTTTACGTGAATTTCCCAGATTGGTATAGTCTAGACCGACATCTCCAACTGAGTGATGTACCCTTTGCCTTACAGATGTTGGCGTTGCATTCATGTAGTCGCCTGTGCTCTGGCCTTACTTCAGGGACATGCTTATCTTCAAAAGATTTTGGGGACTTCTCTGGATTGATTGTAAAGAATTAGGCCTATACTTTTCATGACAGGAGACCAGACCTTCTGTGATACACACGGCGTTTGTGTATACACTTCAAAGTAAACGTAGTAAATAAGCGAACGAGAGAAGTCAGGACGAGTGAGTTCACTGTTTCTAAGTAACCCCTCTTGCTGATGGAGACGTAGTCGTATTACTGTTACGTGTTGTAAAGTTCCTTCAAGGCCTATGAGACCCATAGAGCCGTGTCTTATCCCAGTTTCGGTAACGTGAAGCGGAACAGATGTTGTCTTTTTACTTGATCTTAAAGACAGGACGCTAGTCTGTCGTAGGTTTACTTCCCCAACAGAATATGTCGGTATCCAATTCGCACCTGGGTGGAGAGAGGAGAAATGGTGTAAAGTGTCTTTCCCAACGCACAACATGGTCACCTTCCGGATTTGAACCAGGAGAGAAATGCTCCAACCATTCGGTCACTGCGCACATTAATGTTAGTATTTTCATATTCTATTATATGTATTTCGAAAGGGTCTTTTACTATTACCGGTAACGTAATTTCTTCTTTCTCCTTGCCCGTGAATACATGATATAACAAGTTCCATTCATCTCTTCCACACTCTATGAATAACTAAAAAAAGGATGAGTAATATTATTCACTTTTATTGATTTAATTAATAGTCGCAACTGAGAGCAAAATCTGCATAAAATAGAATCAAAGCATGTAAATATTTTTGTGTATAAATGAGGCAAAATGTACATTATAAAAACTCTAAAATGGAAATGAACGAAAAGCTGAAATGAAGAGAAAGCCAGATCTAGATTGAGCCCTTGAGAACAACCATGGTCTAAGCGCCATTTTCTCGTTTTGAGAAAATCGACTTTAAAAGGAAATTTACATTTTGTCCCCCAAAAGCAAAGAAATTAAACTTGTTTCTATTTTTACGGATTTTTTGTAGAGAAAGGTATATATCTCATTATTTAGGCT
>JBDFRD010241697.1:0-11215 GCA_039654405.1 Bullina lineata
AGAGAGAGAGAGAGAAAAAGAGAGAGAGAGAGAGAGAGAGAGAGAGAGAGAGAGAGAGAGAGAGAGAGAGAGAGAGATATTACATACCATCCATGCACTAGGGAAAGAAAAAGTGAGGGTGGGGGGTCCAAGTGCTACGAAGGAATTGTCACAAAATGAGAACCTCTGCCGCCTGGAAAAGGGCCAAAAAAGTGCTTTATTCAGCGAAGCACTTGATTCAGACCATACAGAGATAACCCATACACAAATCATGAATGCGTTCTTTAGTCATTAATACTAGCGTATGGTGTAGTTAACCCCTCGTGTTATTAAGTTCCTTCAAAGTCTATTTGGAACGAAGAGTTGGAGCTTACCTGGGTTATAATGGTAGTACCTCATAGAACAGATGATACAAGACCAACTGCTAAATGCGACACATGTCTATCATAGGTTTACTTCCTCTTCTATACAAATGTATTATTATTAGGCTATGACAGACTAGTGTCCTGTCTAGGAGATGATGTAAAAATCAACTGTTCCGTTTTACGCTACAGAAACCGGGATAAGCTCTGGCTTTATGGGCTTTATTGGCCTTGAATGAACTTCGTTACTACTCTGTACTAGGCAGATGAAGGACTTGACGCAGAGACGAACAGCCAGGATTCAAACCATCATCCATAGAAGATGGCTATTCAGACAACCTAACCACTTGACATCAGCCACCCCTTGATCAATCTGCTTCCTGTTTGACAGTCTTAGGTCTTTTATGCCAAGATTGTTACAGGGAGGATTCAAACCTAGGACCTTCTCGTTGCAAGTACTGTAGTTTAACAGTTCAGACACTTTGAGGATATCATAATGACGTAACCTGCGAGAAGGAAAACATTCATTGTGACTCAAAATACATTACATCCGTTCAGTTTGGGCAAAGGTGAGTAGAAAAAGAAAGAATTCAGGCCGTGAACTGGATTGATAAAACAAGTTCACTATAACCCTGTTTATCTGACATCCCAAACAATACATGTATATCATAGATGAGTTTTTCTATGAGGTTAATTATGCTTTGAATTATTTTTAAAAAAAGATGCACATCAAGATGAAAAAGATTCACGATAGTAAAAAAAAACAACAACATAAAAGGCAATATGTTAAAAGCGTTTAAGAAAATAAAATTACCCTTAATGTCAAGCCAGATAATGCATGTTACAGAAACCGAGAAGACGGCAATTTACAGTCATCAATGTGACAAGACCTTCAATAAAATACAAGACTGATATGACTATTGAGATCCCACTGGCAGAGAGAGAATGCCCTACTACCCCTTTTTTTTAACAATCTATGGGTGAAAGCAGTTTGATATGTTTGCGTTCCATGGTACCTTGATTCAAGAGTAAAATCAATGGTAAGCAACATATCTGAACCTTATACATGTACTCTCTCCAATTCCTTATGGCTGGAAATATTTTATTTGCAAAACCATCAAAATTGAAAGAAAAAAATATAATTTACTACTGCTGCTGCTACTACTACTACTACCACTGGTACTTCTAAAAATAATCATATTATAAAAAGAGTAACTTTCCGACGTATAACGCTCGGGTTCTCGTTAACGGGTAAACCAATAATTCTGAAAAAATCGTGGATATTAGACATGCATTCTAGGGCATGGGCATAATCAAAATTGTGAAATAATGCAAAATAATTTTACATGCTTTTATTTTTAATGTCTAATAATATTCTCAGATTTCATTTTGTGCATTCCCCCTGACATCATTCTGCAGTGAGAGCACAATTTCACACCAAACGTCTTGGATAAATCCAGCGGTCTATTCTAGCCTACACTACGGAATCAACTCTCTTGGTAATTTACAAGTGCGCTTGTAAATTTTTTTCTTTAATTCCCCAAGCAACAATGAAGGGATATCGCAGTTCTTCATTTGAAGGGAAGCCAATAACTGATATCACACAGGAGTATCTTTCTGTCACTAAAATGCTTTAACAAAAGAAACGATGTCAATTTCATGGTATTTATTGCTCTTATTGAAAGACAACACTACGAAGTGTTCAAATGATCAAGTCTATCGCATTTAGTTATCTCCCTGTATTAAGCCATTCTGAGAACGGGCCTCATCACTGACTTGTAATACTACTACATGTACTAGTAATAATATCAATAATAATAATGAGAAGAACAAAAAAAAAGAAAAAGAAGAAGACAACGACAATGATTTCAATGATGAATAATGCCCAACAGTGTGAAATTAGATAATATGGAACACAATTGCACCAAACAGACCATACAATCTATACCTACACTGGATGAATAACAAATTCAGTGGCACATACAATTATCATACATGGGTATTTATTAAAAGGGGGATAATATTTTTACTAGGGGCAAGAGAGGCATGGGGGCAAAAAACATATGTTTCCTTCATATAACACCCCTCCCTCCTTCTCTCCCCCTTTTCCTTCTGTGGGGAAAAAAAGGAACTGGAAATTCTGAAGCAGTATGGCAGCATGAGCATCATGTGACAAAATCTTACAGCTGTTTTTATTATGATCAAAATATAGCGTATAACAGCATTATGGCACTTCTTCAATACTAAATTTAATAACAGCTCTTTACTCTTTACTCTTGGATTTTTTCCTCTGGTGGAAATGGTCAAACATGAACAGGTAGACAAGCAAGCAGCCTTTCCTAGGTATCAGCAAAGGGAGCTTTTCATGACAATACTACCAGATCTAGAACTACAACAAGCACAAACTGACAACAATCTTTGTATATAAGTATTTGCTAATGATGCCTTCACATCTAACAACAATTTTGGATCATGGATTCAACAGCACACACACACAAATACAAACCAACAAGTCAGCAACGCATGACAAGATAATGACATAGTATTGGTGACATGCTTGAGAAAAAAAAGAAACACGGACAAACTAACTAGAGGGACAGCCAACCAGTGTGTCTAGTAATTAATCACTACACCAATCTGTTACAATATATCTGTAACTTGCAGAAAAAAATATTGAATAAAATAAACATACTGCAGAAATAACTTTGCAAAGAGTGATCTTTACTTATTTCAAAGTGCAACGGGAAAAGCAGCCCAGTGAATATACCGGTATAATAATAATAGCAGACAAGTTGAAACTTTACAGATCTAAAATAAAAAAGTATACATGGCTCTATTCATCTTTTTACAGCCGATCAAAACAGCTATAGCACAACTCTGCCTGGCGTACCAGAGGTGCTGTTCCTCTCTCAGTCATTCTAGTTTATTCCAAAGGGAAGACATAATCAATACATTTGGAACTAGTCTGACCTGCAATCCAAGATGCCGGAAAGCACATAGAGTAAGATGTTCATGGGTAGAATTTTGAAATTATATCAAGTAAGATAGATTCCCAGCACCCCATCCAACATTCTCGTCTCCTGATACTGCCAATGTTAACTTGGAAGACATGAACATGAACCGAGATTTTGTGGAAGCCAAAACTTTACGTCAGGGAGTCAAAACCCTATCAACTTGGTAACCATGTTTATAGACAACTATAAATAATAGCCACTGAAATTTCAGTGTTTCATTTCCCCACGAGAATTATTTTTCGCCAAGTAACGATCGATAAAGACAACGTTAGTCGCTTGCCTCAACCGTAATTTGACCACACAGTGAAACAAAGGCCTCATTACTGCTCTCAACTTCCGATTCATCACTCGCGCTTTTCCAGGGTTAGTGTTTTTAAACTTGGGTTCCATTAGGTTTAAACCCCACAAACTCATGACTTTATGCCAAGAGCACACACACTATGTAACCAAACCGCATGCTCGGGGTTTACAAAGAGACTCTTCGCTTAAAGACCATGAGGTAGCATAATCAAACTCCCTACTAATCCTTTTCAACACACTGGACTATACACATCTAAGTCTGATCATTCTTTCAATGGATTGTTCAGACTTCAACATTAAATACACGTGGATTCTCATCGTTTTTCACAGGTATTACCAAACAACCAGATGGTTCAGTTACTGCGAAGTCGAATCGGGACAATAACTCACATTTTGCAAAAATGTAATTCGATAGCCTCATCTTTCTCCTGCAGTGCCTTCACATAACTGTATGTTGTGCACTGATGACTGTAGACAAATATCAGAATCTCTCTGCAAACATTACTGTAAGTGTTTGCACATCACGTATCTAGCTGCATCAAATGCACTCACATCACAGCAACTGCGCCTCAGCCAAAATTATGTTCTCCTCCAATGATCAACATTTTTCAGGAGTTAAAGGGTAGAAAATGTCACATCACAAAAATGACATCTCTTAACGTCAAACGAGTACATTTATAGTGTAAAGGCATGAAGAGCAAAAAAATATAACACGCTATGAAAGTCGTTTGTTTGATGGGGAAAGGAGGGAAAAAAGGGGGAGGGATAGGTGGTGGAGGGAGGAGGAGGAGAGTGAGAGAAAGAGAGAGAGAGAGAAGCATTCACAAAGTTTTACTGATAGTCTTTTTTCTTTTTGGGATGCGAGTGGGGAGAAGAAACATAAACTATATGATTTAACAATCATTTAGCATTAAAATTTCACATAAAACTAAATCTTAACAACGAATAAAATCTTTAAAAAACTGAGCCTTAATAATATCTCCATCCAGAAAATATATACAAAGTCTATCTACAAGAAAAGGACATTAAATCTATTATTCGACGAAAATATCACCAGGTAACTTCAATGAACAACTTCATTACGGCAAAAGCATGCAAATAAATCTGATCATTATTTTACACATTAATAAGAATCATCTGTAAAAAGCAGGTGGCAAAAGTTATAAAGCGTGATAAATGTCCAGTGCTGTACGAAAAAAATACTGCAAGCACTAACTTCAGCTGCCAAAGGAGCATGGGAAATAAATCGAATTTAAAACATAACATTAATAACAAAAAAACAAAAAAATTCTTCACCGTTACCATAACACAAACAAAAAACTAAAACTAACCCCCCCTCCCCCTCCCCCAAAACCTCCCGTTCTCTCCCATTCCACCAACATAAAAAAAAAACTAAATGAACATTTCATTAAATCTAATTAATTTGCAGTGAAGAGATAGAAATTCCAAGATAACTGATGTAGCGTGAAGTCATCCCTCGCAAGAAAAGCTCCGTCGCCATGTTTTAAAAAATTAAACACACAAATTTATAACTTAGAAACAAAAGAAAGTTTTAAGCATGATCTACACCATACTCCCTTTGCTGTTGAATATAGTGTACTCTATGACATCTTTTCTGCTGTGGGTCATATGGAAGGTGTTAATATAAAGTGGAAGTCAATATCTCCACAAAATAAGATGGTATATATTCAGAAGAAAATCCTTTGGCCTATACATGACAGTTTCACGATCACATGAAGTACCAATAAAAGGATAGAAAAGGATATATTATTGAGCAGTCTTTACTTACCAGTTTTACCGCAACAGAATATGTTCAAAACAATAAATGTAGGCTACAGTTATATTTCCTTTGTGTGATGAGAAGCACTGATGAGATCTGTCTTTTTTTTTGTGTGTGCAAAAACCTCAAACCTGATCCTGAATGTTTCACCGAAGCAAACATAAAGTTGACTTTGCTTCTAACACTATAGAATGAATGTTATTCATCTTCATCCAGGCCCTACTACTCTTTAGTGTATATAATATCCCGAAGTATAATTTCATTATTAATTAGTAATTACCGACACATATAACAGGCAAACAATGTCAAATGTATCTACACAAACATTAGCAGTACGTTCACACCATTTGAAAACATCCAATTGTTAAGACACATGTTGTATTGCTAGTTCAATTTTAGTCTAGATTATGACTAATGGAAGCCGACTGCAACAAAAAGAAACTGGGGGCAAAAGCCAGTTGAATAACATGTTCAGTAATTATTTTCCATATCTGGATAAAAGTTTTTTGCACGTTTCACTCCTTAATCTGGTAGCGATGGCTTCTGCTTGACTTCATCTATTAGTGTACACCAAAAATATGCAACTGTTTGCAGCATAATTTGTCAAGATTTTTTTTTCTAGTTTTACTTTCCGTTTTTGTGCTTCTAAAACTTTTAATAAGCATTTGTTCCTCCCTCCCTCCCCTTTTCTTTCAAAATGAAATGGCAAACATATAATTCTATAATTCAGAACAGACAAAACAGGATTTTGTATACAGCTGTTTGGGTATCCTTTGTATGTAACAAACTTTGAGCTCACTTTGCCATTTCTGTTTTACGCTTACAAAAAAATAAACCAGTGAATCTTTCCAAAAAAAAATGCCCGATTTCAATGCCCAATTACATTCACAACTCAAAGATGCAGAGATGAGAAATATATTCTCACCCTACTCCGAGTAGATTTAAAAAAATGTCTTACTTCTTCGCAAAATTTTTACTTAAATCACGTGCCTTTTCACTAATATCACAGTCTTTTGGCAAAATTAAAACAAGATTAAAATATTCCGCAGTGTTACGAGACACAAGCATTGGAAGCTTTGATAAATCATTACCCACAAAAAAAAATAAAAATAAAAAAATAAGGAATTGCTTTGCATGGATCAAAGAAAAAAAAATTACTGGAATTTGTTGAACAAGGCTCTTGTACAGCAGTAGATTCTAGTCTTTTTAGCATCTTCTTACCTCCACAGACCCAACAAATTAAAAAAAAAATCATACAAGACATCGAAAGTAAACACAAAGAAAAAAAAAGAAAAAAGTGCAACACGTATTGCAATCAAACTATTTTGTCTCCGGGTAATAATACAGATGATGTTGGAACAGACTTAAAACATCTGTAATTCTTCATCGCTGGTAGTCCTTTGTTTAATGCCACGAGAATCAAAGCTGGTGTTATCAGTCCTTTCATTCATTTAAAAAAAAAGATGAATGGATGCTTCACTTCTGTGACATCAGCTTTGCAGGAAGACGACAGCTTCAACTGCTAGCAGTATGAGCTGCTGTCTGAATGCTTACTGACGGAAGAACATCTCGCAGGTTGACATGAGAAAATAAGGTGCGCCTCACATTGGCATTAGGGGACATAATGCAAAGGCGCGACTTCAGAAAAGCCTGAGAACGTGCTTCCTGATTCACTTGAAGGTGCCTCACGTAATTGGGAAGGTTAGCACAGGTTTTAATCTCATTCAAAATAGTTTGTGGTGACTTCGCCTGATCGGCAAAAACCCTGTAATCCAGTGCGAGATCCATTGACGCATGAAATGGCAGCCTCCACTGATAAACTTCATCACACGCACCGTTTCTCCTGCAAGTCTTAGTTTGTGTTTCCTCTGACCTGGATGGATGAGACTGCCTGAAGTGCTTGGTCTTTGACCTTGTGTGGCTCTGTGAGAATGTTGGTGGACTTACTGAGTTTCCTCAATGCATTCAACACATCTAAGGAAAAATAAAAGGAAGAAGCTGTTGTGTGGTTCTATGAGTGACCAATGTAGCTAGCTATCAAGAAGAAGGACATGAAAATAACTCATTACTCTTTAGGCCACAGTGACCAGCTGGCTGTCGGAACCAAAATTACTCGGATAGAGATAAAGTACCTCAAAGATGAAAAGTAACTTTACTGTTTACTTTTTCATCTTTGAGGTACTTTTTTATAAATTCCTGAATAACTGATACTTCAGGTTTTCAGTACTCCATATACCTTGACATTTTAGTTGTTGTTTTTTTTACTTTGAGAGGAAGACTAAACAACATTTTAAAAAAATCAGCAGGCAAATTCTTTTCTCCACAATAAGCCTACATGCTCTTGCCATGTCAGCTCTTAACTGTTCAAGTGGACCTTTTAAAAGTAGACTTACTGGGTCGCAAGCTGACCAACGAGCATGACTGGTCCAGCCACGTGAGGACAGTTCGACACAATTCCTCCAGGCTGGCGGTGGACACAGTGTTGCAGTATGAGTCGTACAAGGAGTTCATAATCACAGAAAACTGGGTAGGTGGTTAGGGTAAATAATTGAAAAAGTAAAGATGCAGACAGCACTAAAAAGGCTGCAAGTGTTAAAGTAAAATACTGTTCATCTCTGTAACATACATGCTCACTAACAGATTTGCGGGACAGATAATTGTTTTGTTTTTTAATTCTGTCATGAAATTATTGGTCTTTATTATGTTATACTTAATCACAGTGTCAGCATTAATATACGGCAATTTTAACTGTATGTTGCAACAAAAGCAACTAATATTCAAATTCTTTTTTTCCAATATATCAGACTCTACCAGCATTTGCTAACTCACAATGAGGCTTTGAATCAAATATACTTGGTGTTATACCTTCCCATTAAAATTGGTAATTGGCACCACTGATCATCACATACCACCGACCACGCACGCTTCCTGCCTGATACCTGCAATCAGCTAAAGTATCCACATTTTGTACTCTGTGAATCAAATCTCCTAAAACAAAGGATACGATCCAAAACTTCCAGTTTTCCATAGTCCTGGTACGGACATATTCATCGAACATTTCCTTCATCTGGTCCTTGCGCTGCCGTGTGACAGGCACTCCGGTTTCCGGCAGCTGAGATTGCACAAGGCTGATCGCCGAGTTGAGGGCTTCAATCTCCTGCTTCAGGATTGTGGCTTCCTTCTGCATCTGGACCCTTTCTGACTTCAGCTTCTTGCAGAATTCAGCAGCTGAAAAGTTATTAGTTATTATTGATTAGGGTTACTTTTTTTTACTGTTTTTAAATAAATACAGTCCACACGAGAATCAGGCATTAGACTGTTCTCAGTATCCTGTCTGAGATTATCTTAGAATATCGAGGAGAATCTGCTACCAACTACACTAGCTCTATACATAGTTTCTTGATCGAGTTCTATTCAGCATTTCACTAAGAACTGATGGAGCTCGTTGTGAGTCATTCAAAAATAGTGCATCTATAAAAACAAACAAAGAAACAATTCAGTATTATCACAGAAAATTCCAAGATAAAAACTATTTTAGTAGCTATTCTGCCCTTTTTCTACCTAAATCTGGTGTTAAAAGAATGAACAAATTTAACAAGGCCATAAAAATGATAGTATCCCATCTGTAATAATTTTTTTTTTTAAAGAGAAAACACGAACTCACCCCTGCCCTAATCACGGAAACTCTCCACCCAACTAGCAACAAACATAAACTAAGACTTACTTTTCTGCAACATTGTTGCCTTGCTGACTTTTGGATTCTGTGTTAAAGATGGCACCAACTGTTGAAGCATGTCAAACCCAGTCTGAAAATAAGAAGGATCCATAGTATTAAAGAATACATTGTTTCTCTACCATGTATGAAGTAAAATAATATAATATCACTTTGACAAGAGGTATCAAGAACATAAAGAAATAAAATACATAATCAAAACTGGTTTTATGTCATTTCTTTGACTATCACACTGAAAAAGAGATCTCACCAAAAAGCTACAACAAATGTACAAGAGAACCATTTACATCAAAAATGAAATCTTGATGGTGCTGAAGGAGGATGATTAAGACAACATTTAAAAAAAAGGGTTGAATGAGATGCTAACAGATATCAGTATTTGTCAGAAGCCCGCGCCCCAAAATGTTACACATTTGTCGTCATAATTACATACTTTGACAAATATCTGAGCTTTGAAGATGAATACTTTATAAATGCTTTAACTTTTTTGTTAAGTGGTTAGAAGCAAGAGACTGATATGGATAATATAACCATCAATTTCAGGCATAAGAATCGAGCTCAGAATGTCTTATACACGACAAGATTATATGGTGTCTGTGTCATCATAATTATGAACAAAAAGTTTTTGGTCAATAATTAGACAGTTATGTCCTGGTTAAATTTTGTTGACACAAGTCTTTTCTTTCCTTTTCAAGTTATCACATTATTCATGTTTGAAATGCTAAAATACTTGGATTTATGAAATATCACTCCTGGAAGATTTTCATTCATAACCATGATGACAAACGAGGTTCTGGCACGTGACATAAATTAAATGGAATTTTGAATAACCTTGAGGTTGCAGCGTCTTTTCTGTTCAGCAGAAAGATGGGCCACTCTCCGAGTGTCCCTGGGGAATGAGGAATCTGAAGAAACAGGAGAATCCACTGCATCCTGAAAAAATATACGCCACAAAGGTCAAGCAAGGTATATTAGATCACATTGTATAACCAGGTTATTTAGCGAATGGTTATATTACTTCCATAATGTAGTGCCGCCACGATAATTTTTTTCCAGAATTTACGTAGTTCCCACAACATATGAAGATTTAACTTATTGTGACACCAATCTTACTGGCCTTGCTATTTATTAACGATGAGCAAACTAGAAGATCTTCTACTTCTATATAAGAAAACTTGAGAGACAAAACCAAAAATTTAAGAGAAGTTCAAAACTGTTTCAATAAGCATTTCAGTTTATCCGTTCATTTTCTTTATTACTCATGCTATTCCGATACTGTTTTAGAATTGAATGAGCGAATATTTTTCGAATATAGCCTATTTTTTCTTGAATTTGGAGAAAATTACAGAAGCCAAAGGATTAACACATGGGCTTGGCCCAGGGCATCATGCTTATGAAGCATCATGAGCATGAGGGGGCCATCAGATAATTATGTTACGCTCGAGGTGGGGGGAGATGATCATCATTTGCAAGGGGACCCATACTGCATTTAAGACAGCTTTGTTCACAAAAAAATATCTTCGTCAGGCACGGACAGGCACCCCAGACATCTCCACTCCCTTACCGCCATTGGAGACATCGGCATGGATGAGAAGAGCGAGACAGAATCTGAGGAGCTTCCTACATCCATTCCCAGTGATGGGGACACGGACACTTTAATAGGCACAGGATTAGACACCGGACTCTTTGGCAAAAGTGTTGATACTGGTGCTGACGGGCTCACAGACTGTGATGCTAAATAAGGGAATGAAATTAAATAAATACATAATAAGTCAATAAATAAATAGATCAGTAAATTAATTAATTAATAAATAAATGAAAAAAAAGAAAGGAAGTAAGAAAGAGACAAAGAGATAACGAAAAAAAGAAAGAGACAAAGAGATAACGAAAAAAAGAAAGAGAAAGACAGACAGAAAGAAGGAGAGAGATAGAAATAATGAAAGAAAGTGTAACACAAGTACATGTAGCCACAACCAGGAATCTGCCTTTTCATTGTTCTTAATTAGGTTATTTTAGGACTCCAGTTCTTACCCACTGAATTTTCACA
>JBDFRD010241808.1:0-11212 GCA_039654405.1 Bullina lineata
TTCTTCTTCTTCTTCTTCTTCTTCTTCTTCTTCTTCTTCTTCTTCTTCTTCTTCTTCTTCTTCTTCTTCTTCTAAATTATTACACTTTTAGCTTTGCAGCAGCCACTACTTACTTATCGATTTTCTCTAAAACACTGTTTTGTTTTCTCAGCACCACACCAAGTTATCCAAAATTAGCAAATGGAATTTTGTTCACTCCAACCAACACAACTACTCTTTCGTTGCAATGAAGACAGCATGAAAAACGAAAAATCTTCATGGTAGTACGATGGAGATGGACTGGGGTTGTTAAACGAAGCAAAGTGCAGTCACCAAGTGGTATTTACCAGTTCACAAATGTTACCAAACCTATTCTACGTTTTCAGCATCGTGAAATGTCGGCAATTTAACATGGATACAGACAAGAATAAATAACTTTGTAGAACTGTGAAGTAATGCTTTCGTTTATTGGCCAGTGAGTTGGCCTACACGCAGCAAAACGAAGTGATTGCTTTATAGTTTAGTTTTCAACATTTTACATGATCATTTATTTAATTGAAATCGAAATTTCTGGGTCCAAGTTGAACTGACACATACAAGCTATACATGAATGTTATACATAGATCTAGATCTTTAAAAAGACATTGAGCTCTGTAACAATTAGTAAATAAGAATTTGCTGTGTCTTTTTTTTTCAAACAAAGCTCTGTGGTTAGACAGATTGCAGGCATGAAGGCTAATAATGTCCATGCACACATGAAGACCACTCCAGTATCTATCACACATAAGAATGTTACTTTTCCAGAAATAGAATGGCAAACAGACCCACCTCTCTCAGGGCCTTTTATCATAGGAGAACTTCACTCTTCCATCCCACTTTTTGTGGTTTGCCTTAGCTGCGTTCACTAGAAGAGGCCAAATGGTCCGCACGATTTAGACGTCTACCACATTCCAAGTCAAAATTTCGGGGCAAGGCGGCGTGGAAAGAGTTTCCACTTCTTCCAGCGAGGAACCCCCCTCTTGATCACAATTGAAGATAAATTTCTTAAGAAACGAATTAAAACCTAGCATATCTAGACGTCTTGATTCGGCATAAAATGTGCTTTTTCAGTATTTTAATTCGACTTAGTTCTCGTTTCTGTTGAAGATAGACACACCCCAACCTGGTTCTCGTTTCTGTTGAAGATAGACACACCTCGACCTACTTCTTGTTTCTGTTGAAGATAGACACACTTCGACCTAGTTCTCGTCTCTGTTGAAGGTAGACACACCTCGACCTACTTCTTGTTTCTGTTGAAGATAGACACACTTCGACCTAGTTCTCGTCTCTGTTGAAGATAGACACACCTGGACCTTTGTTTCACAGTTGACACTGATGAAGTGACAGACAACGCCAATGAAACACAATTCTGACAGACAAATAGGCCTAGTATAACTTACACTACTCAAAATAATATCTTCTTTTTATTTCTTTTACAGAATCATTGATACCATATTTAAATTTAAGATTTGAGCTTTAATAACATATCAAACTGTTCTATTTTAGTTTAAGGGAGATATGAGGTATTGAGTCTCATGGATTTTGTAATCAATTACCGCTGACGGCTCAGTTTCAGCCAGTATTGAGTACCTGGTATAAAGCAAGCGCCATCGCTACCCACCATACAAACAAACAAACCCGTGGTGAACCAACTCTTCAAACTGTGCATGCATTTATTGTACCGGGGCTGTGCAATTCTCGCTGCTGACTCGCAATAAGCTCCCGAGCTCTATCGGTCAAGCTTATTTTTGAAGCACCCAAATTCCAATTTTTATTATTATTTTTGAACAAGCTCAACTGATTAACTGTCCGACAACGAATACGCATGTGACAACACCTGTCACGTTCTTGTGTTCGCTTTAGAAGATATTTTCCCTTTCTTTCCGCCGTGGTAAATCAAAGCTCAAAATGAAGGCCTATTCCTTCTACGATTTTACCATTGAACAAAGCCCGGTTCCTGCGCAAAATGCAGTGTTCATGAATGTGTGAGTGCATCTGTTCGTTTATTCTTAATGTATGTAAAGACCGAATTGTTCAGAATTTTAGAATCTACAAACGCACTCCTATGAAAATCCAGCAATAAAGCTATTTAATATTTAAAACTCACAACTCTTACTTCTTTGCAATTTCAAAACGACTTTTCGGAAGTCTTGCTTGAGGAGCATTCTCCAAGTCAACTGTAATTAGTGTAATAGCCCAGTGTCCCTCTTTGAGAATTTGATAAAACTAATAAAAGACACACTGCAAATTACATTCTGACTTCAGTCAAGAATTTGATCCATAATCTATGGACGGATTCTTCTTCGCGTTCATTTAACGACGCATGTTGCTGTGTGCTGCAGCTGATCTCCACCGCGGTGGTTTATGATCTCGGGGCGTTTCCTCCAGCCACTCTTGTGATGTGGAGACATTTCAAAGACAGTCTTACCAGACATGAGTAATTGTCCAGCTGCTTTCTGCACGAAGGAGCTGGTTTCAGGTGTTTATGACCAGTGGACAAATAAAATAAGAACTTGTCTAACAGAAAATGAAAAGACATAAAACTAATAAAAGCGAAAAAAATAATGACAAAATCAGTATGAATTACCAATATTATTGTCCCTTTTACCAAAAGGATGACATTTATTGCGTAAACAAGTTTAATATGAGATGAAAGGGGAGACGTTGAATCTTCATTTTCACAAAATCTTGATGAATTCACAAGTATACAATGCTATTTTCATATAATTTATATAACATACAGAATGGTTTCAGAACTCTTAATGTTGACATTCAAGTCATAGACTTTCTTCACGTCGATAGCTAGTTGTATAGGAGATTGATTTGTTCATACAACATTCAATTTTTTCCCCTCTGTTTTGCAGTGACAGCTGGTGCACGCCACATATTTTATTTTTCTATGAGTGTCCTGCACTCCAACTGTATCAACATTTGTTTATTGAAACTGAACAGATTCATATCCAAGTTATGAAAGCAATACGAAAGGAAGACTGGCTTTTCTACTGAGCAGAGATAGATCACATGAAAAATAACGCAACATTTTAACATTGACACAACTCTAGATGTCTGTAATTGAAATCACAAGCAAATACTGAATGACTTGACACAGGCCTCATACATTCACATTCCAATCAATGACAAAAACAAAAAAAAGGAGACACAAGTGATAAGGAATTGAACATGAATGCCCATATTGGATTAAATCATAGTTATAACAGTAAAAGGAATTACGTGTTTCCTTTTTACAACATACACTGAAAAATACCTCAAGTGTTCTGACTGGAATAGTATTGGACTTAGTAAGCAAGACATCTCAATTTTATCTCAGTTTGCTTAATTTTAAATCCAAATGCATTATCAGGTTTCAAACAATCCAGTAATGTTCAATGAAAAACATTTTTAGGGAATGAATTCAAAGTACCACACAATTCTGAGAAAAAAAAAATTCCATCAAAATATCGCAGAACAAAAAAATACTGCGTAAAGTAAAAGTAGATTATAGTTTAAATGAAATCTATGGAATTGCATGTTTATTTCTGATTCAAAAAAGAGTTTTTATTGAGCAAATTGAGGCCTTGGCTGATGATCAGCTCCCATCCATAGATGGTTGTTGACAGTAGAGTTACAGACGCTTTGGTCATGCACGATATTTCAGTGGTTCATTTTTCCATAAATAGATTTTTCTCTCCATATTGCAATTTTACTATAGGGCGTTACATTTATATGTGTTTTTATGCCTATAACAAGATCGAAGTAAATTGCATGTATCAAAAGACACACAAGAGATGTTTGCCTATGAGAGTAAACACACCAAATGTATCAACCACCCATTCCATTACAGTGATCATTCAGTTTTCTAGTCTTCATGAACAAAGCAGCCCATTGTATAATGTCTTCAGTCAATCCTCTTACCTCCTTTCTCAAACCTAATCAGTGTCATATCTTCCCCTCTAATAATACACTTCAACCTCCCTCTTCCATTCCCCAGCCAAATCCTCATCACTTTTTCTCTCTCCCTATCTCTTTTTTTCTCTGTTTTTTTAACTCTCTGTTCCTTATCCTTTTTGTCCAACAGACACTCTCATAAACACGAGCAAGAAAACCATCTATTTTAAAGATGACTAATTTATCCTGAGAATAGAGCCACAAAACGTATACACATATGTGACATTCCTGATTATTATGTAATATAAAACATAGGCACAAGTTATGGGGATATGATTTACTGAAAGCATGAACAAAAATCTTGTATAAAATATAGAATATGACCCCTAAGGGAACATGACAGAGCAATTGCATATATCCCTCTTTCTGCCATTCAACAAAATCAACGCACCTACAAGTGATGCTGTATTATTTGTAGAGAGTTGTATTCCACACATTAAAATTAAGTTACAACATGGGCTCCCTTTCAAGAAGTTTCAGAGTGAATGCCAGTACATGTATTTCGTCATCCTTGTAAAATATAATACAAGAATCAGTCTTACAAGAGAAAGTAGTAATCAAAATGATTATATATCAACATGATTTAACAAATGGTAGAAGAAGTAAGAAGGGCTTTGGATTATTTATATTATATTAATAAAGACTCCTATGTGGATTGCAGCCAAAAGGCAGACAGTTGTAAACAGCATGGACCAGAAAAGGTTCAGAATAAGTATATGGAACTAAAGTTCCTACAAGGCCAATATATATGCTCAGAAGAGCCAGTTATTCCCATTTGAGACAGCATGCAATATTTGACTTAAATGGGAACGCATGACTGCTGGCCAAGCATTTGAAATAGAGGTAGACAAAAATGTTTAAAGATTTTCCTCAACATCTAATGCTGTAGACCAAAGTGGTGGATCATCTAATTCCTCAATCACAAAAAGTGATGGAAATTTTTCAGGCATCATGCGATCAGGCTCCTCGGTTGGATGACAGCGATACTGGGAAAAGTCTGTCACACCCTCTGACTTCAAGTAATCTTCATCAATCAGTGCTAGGCCATTGAGACTGGAAATGTATAACAACTATTTAGTGCTTGATAAACATACTTTTCAATGGTTTTATGGAGGACCCTTTTCCTAACCATTACACAATCATACACTATATATATATATATAAGAGGAGTCCAGGGGAAAAATGGGCACAGTCACAAAATGCAACATCTGAGAGAATTGAATTTCAAAGTTTGAAGACGCATACCTTTACTTGTGTTTGATTTAGGGCTTATAGCTTCTTTCATCCTGATGAACAAGCATTCTAGGCCTGTATTGCAAAAAAATAAGCTAGTCATACATGTCAATTCTGAATATGTGTCCCAAGTCACATTTGTGTGACTATGCCCGTTTTTTCCCTGGACTCCTCATATATACATTGTATATACATGTATAATATATTGGAGACGGTACCTTGCAAAACATGCTGTCACTAAAAAGAAGATTGAGAACTGTCCATGTTTCTGATACATAGCATAATGAAAGCAGAAAGTGAAAAGAATGTTCATGTCTTATTGTTAAATCGTATTCATTGCCAACACTCTCACCTCAACAAACACTAGAACACTTGGTTCATTGTTTCACAAAGATGGCTTTGTCTCAACTCTAGTCATAGAGGACTTAGCAGATTTTGCAAGTTTTCTTCTCATTTATCCACCCTTTTCTAGCTCATCCTCTCTTCAAAACTTTATAAGCAGTGAGTACATCAGTATTTACACAACCTTTGTCATGGAAAACTTGCATCACTTCATATAAAAACGGAACAAAAATCATTATTTTCATGTACGGACATATCTTGTATAATCATTTAAAATCATAAGACCCTATCAATTCAATAACATTTCTGTGTCTGTTAGCATCTTCTGTGTTAGTTGATGTTTGCAATTAGCAGTAGAAAATTTAAAACACACCTTAAATTTTTAAATGTAGCAAAATGATATGGAATTGGGAATGATTCAGTTTGATAATGAAAGAGTTTCTTTTGAAAACTATTACGCTAGAATTACACATTACTATCTTTTCCGGTAAATTGAAGAACGAAGTAAAGAGAAAATCTGTCATCAAACAGAAACAAAAGACAAAGAAAAAATGTTAGAAAATTCTTTTTCAACAAACTAAATTTTAGACTGAAGTGGTGGATCACTTAATTCCTCAGCTACAAAAAGGGACGGAAATTGTTTAGGCATCATGCGATCTGGTTCTTCATTTGGATGACAGCGATACTGGAAAAAGTCTGTCACACCTTCTGACCTCAAGTAATCTTCATCAATCAGCGCTAGGCCATTGAGTCTGGAAAAGTATACAACTGTTAAGCACTGGATTTATGTATGAAACCTATACACCAACTCTTCTCTCTTTTATCCTCCTTCACAAAACTATGTGGAATAACGATAACATTTTTATTTCAATACTTTTCAGTAAAAAAGTATTAAAGTCTACCCAATCAAACAAGTTAAATGTTTTTCTGTAACTAAACAGATGTGGTTTGACTATAACAGACAATGAGCAATGAAAAACGGAAAAATGCCCCTTCACCAGATGCCATATTTTATGACATAAAAATTTTGGGTAAAAAAATGAAAAAAATGCAAGCCAAGAGCTCCTTACCTCTCTGTCTTCTCGTTAGCAATGCCTAGACAAGCATCCGCAAAAATAGTGGGTTTTCTCATGAAAGCTGGAGGCAAGTTCCGCACTTTTGTCACCTGACTTTCAATAACAGTTGCTGGCCACAGTGCACTAACTGACACACCTGTTTGGCACAGAAGAAAGATGAAAGGTAAAATTCCTTCAAGGCCTACAAGATCTATAGAGCCAGACCCTATCATGGTTTTGGTAGCATCAAACTTTGTTCTGTCCATACTTATTTCAATGATTGTCATACAGAATGTGGTGAGTAAAAAGAAAAATAAATAAAGTATATTGTGTTATATATTCAGATGACAATAAATTAAAACATTGAAGCAGTAGTACTATATTAACTAATAAATAAACAATAAAACAAAACAAAAAAGTATCACCTGTTCCCTTTAATTCATTAGCTAAGCCATGGACTAGTATTGTCATTGCCATCTTTGTCATGGAATATGGTGTCTTTCCTTTGAAAAACCTGGGGAATTAGATTTTCATCACAATTAGGGGATCTTTTATCAGAGTGCGGCGGTTTTTGAGCTCTCTGAAATTCTAATAATAATAAAAGAAAGTTGAAGAGATGCCATTGTAAAACACATTGATCGAGATGGAAGTCATTTTCACATTCAAATTTAATGTTTAAAACAATGACCATGCTTTGGCCCAAAAGAAGTAAAACTAACATAATTCCTAATTGTAATCAACACAGAGAGGCAATAAATATAGAGAGACCGATACATTTTACCCCTTTTACCATTTGGGGGCATGCAATCCCCCTGTATGTTATTAAAAGATTAATACGATACTCTTCAGCAATCAAATAAATCTATGAGACTTCTATTCTCCTATGCTTCCATCATTCATGTGTTCTCATTGTATATGTGTACAAATATAGAATTTTTTTCTTGGCAACAGTAACATTTAAATAAAAACCATCTCTGGAAGACAAGAAGCAGGTCATATCATAAGTAACATATAACATCTTTTTTAGAACTCAGAGGGTAGGTTAGACCCAGGAGAAGTATGAAAGTTAAAAGGATTCACCATTTATTGATAAAACAATAATGAACCAGTTATATAAATGCTGCAGTATTCAAAGCATAATGCAGATAAAACAAACACAAATAAAATAAAAGGAAAGTATCTATAAAGAAAACAGAACAAGGTTGGTATAAAGAGGGAGGCATGCATTAAGTAATTATAGGAAGATGATAATAATTATAAACAGGGAAGTGGCACCAATCAGCTAAGCTCATTAAAATGTCTTTCCCAAGGACACAATGCGGTAGCTGGAGTCGAACCCAAGACCCTTCAGTTGAGAGCCTAACATTCTGACTATTTGTCCTTGTCCATCGCATCATCTCGGCAGAGAAAAAAGAAATGTTCCACATTTTTTGCCATTGTGATCTTATGTTCAGCAATGATAAAAGGGCAAATCCACAGTAGCTTGAGCAAGTTTTGTTTTCATGCACTCTTCCATAGTGCAAAAGTCTTGTTCAACTACAGTAACAAGATAATGTGTACCACAAGTTGGGAGTATTCTGAAAGAGTTGCTCAGGTACTGATACCAATAACTTACAGTAAAGTACAAGAATCAAGTTGTTTTCTTTCTTGTTTCCATAATTGTCATTATCCTCCCTGAGAAAAAATTATCACCCTCTTTAAGAAGAATACAGAAAATTGTTCACAGGTTTCTGTTATAAGGCAACTAACCGATTATAAATTGGTGGAGCAACAAGGATTATCCTTCCACTTTTTCTTTTTATCATATCAGGTAGAACTTGAGAAACCATACAATAGGAACCACGGGCATTCACGCTGTTCATCAGATCAAATCGTTTTATGGGGGTTTCCAGAACACTTTTCCAAGAGATTGCTCCTGAAACAAAAGACAGAATGAGGATTTTACCTTATGTCGTATAGCATCTTATTTTATTTCAGACACGAGACTTATTCCAGACTTTTAAAAAACAACATTTGGAAAGTTTCCAACCCATCTGTAATTCTGAGATAATCAATTTAAAATATCTGGTGAAAAGAACTACTTTTTTTTTAATAAGGCCAAATTCCAACTTTTCAGTAAAAAAATTATTATAGTAGCAAGTCTACAGTACTCTGATTTTTTTCTTTGTTGGTATAATAATGTGTTGGTATAAATAACATGCGTGTGTATGTGTGTGTGTCCAAGGTGTAAACTGCAAAAAATCCTTCATTGAATTACAAAATTTGCAGTACACACTACTGTATCATAAAACAAAAAAGAACAATATAATTTTCATCAATTCAAACAGAAATATTTTATTATATTAGAATGTCAGGATCATTTCTGTAACATACACTGTACAGATATATCACTGGTGGATACAAATAAAAATATATGATATGACTTCTTGTGGACATTTCTATATACGCTTGGCAAGCCTAACACTTTTGCATGCATGAGATTGTCAATACAGACACTGATTTATTTAATCAAGAGTGGGGAATCTCTACTGTTTTTGAAAACACTTTTGAACATTTTTTCAGAATTATCTGATATCAATTGAAATGTACGGCTCTCTTTGTTTTTCACAGATGATCGAAGCAGCTACAGGCTAGCGCTGCTTTGCCTGGGCAGCCTCTTAGAAACAACGCTTTGCCCAGAGGTGCTGTTCCTCTCTCAGTCACACTAGTTTAATTCCAAAGCAAAGACATGGTCAATAATATGTTTGGAACTAGTCTGACATGCATTTCGAGAGAGAGTGAGATTTTCATGGGTAGAACTTTGAAATTTAGAAATTTTGCCTAAACAAAATCCTGAAATAACAGTTCATTCCAATTTGTACTCCAAAACTTACCAGCATTGTAGACAGCAACATCAATGCTACCAAACTTCTGATAGCAAGTTTGTACGGTATCATGTATGTCTTTTTCTGAGCGTACATCACAACGACTCGGAAATGCTTCACCACCAGCTTTTACTATTTCAGCATTTACATCGTAAATTGATCCTGAGGAAGAGGATACATGTCAAAAATGCCCTGGTCATCAAATCAAATGACAACATTATTTCACAAATTTCATTTCCAATGAAGTTTATTTTCCTTTTCATTCATGCTC
The DNA here is from genome assembly GCA_039654405.1 of Bullina lineata. Lineage (NCBI taxonomy): Eukaryota > Metazoa > Mollusca > Gastropoda > Bullinidae > Bullina > Bullina lineata. The sequence goes on from JBDFRD010241808.1 coordinate 9,729, forward strand.
TTTACCATTGGTGACAACAGGCCAAATTAGGTACTTCTTCTTCTCTCTTTCTTGAGCATTCTTTCTCCATTTTCATTCTTTTCATCTTGATTTTCTCATAACATTCTCCCAACTGTCCATGTCTCTTCTCCCCTTTCCTTGTAGTCTGTTCCTCCAAAGAATTTTTTAAACTGACTACACTTAAAATGAGTGTTTCATGGGAGAGAAAACAATTTTATTACTTGGCATTCTGTTTATTTGCTCCCTTTCTTTTATTGCATCTCTTCTCATACCTGTCATGACTTCAAAGTTTCTATGAAAATAATAAGTAACTTTTCTTCTCTCAAAATTATACACCTGGATGTTTGTCTGTAGATTCCACTGTTTTAGCTGCAACACAAACACGATACCCATTCTCAGCAAAAGTAAGTGCGATTTGCCTTCCTATTCCCCTTGTAGCACCAAAAATTAATGCAGATTTCATGATCTCTGTTAAAAAGAAAAAATACATGTAATTTGAAGTTTATGTGATAATATAAAAAACAATTTTTATAAAGAAATTAGATCTAACAGGTCTGAGGTAGGCTATAAAAAATAGAAAAAAACAAAATGGATTGAAGCAACAAAATAAATACAAAAAAAAGGGAAAGTTACATTATTTTTTGACAGTATGATGTGGCAGTTTGAAGTCATCTTGAATCTAGAAAGCAAAAAGACAATAAAATAACAGCACACTTGCAAAAAATAAGTACATGTATTCTAGATTTTCTAGATCTAGATCTAGATTCTAAGTCTCTCGCAATCAACCCATTCTTCATTCTAAAAAGTCAAGGTTTTACATGGATATTCCAGATAAATAAAGCAAGAAATTCTGACAAACACAATCAACCAGTGTCACTCTTGAGTCTGACAGGGATCTCTAGCTTGCGAATTTTGTGAACCAGCAACCATTTTCCTTGCACAGAGAGCCATTTATAAAACAACAACTGTGCATGCTAATTTCTTGAATCAATTTAAATTATACGAGACTCTAGATCTAGAGGCTGGATATGTCGTCTTACTTTGGATGTAACAATTCCTTTCAACAACTTTTGGCCGTTGTCCAGCTTCTACCGTGAACTTTATACGCGTTGCACCAATTTTCCGCCGGACTTTCGATTTTTACTCAGGCCTAGAAAACGAAAGTTGCGCAGAAGAATTCTTCTTCGCTCGTCAACCTCCCGGGGGCAAAGGCCACCAATTTAGACCACCAGAGTTATCTGCGCTGCACGATTATCTGAAGGTGTTTTCCACGTACATGTACATGTAGAATCTAGGCTCATGGTGATCGAGAAAGTTACATTTATGGAAGTTTATCTCTTTTTTGTATTTAGATCAATGTAGTACATTGTAGTAGTATCGTTTATGTCTTTGCCACTGCGGATTTTGTTTTGTTTGTTTTGACCTGCCGTTTTCCTCTCTTCCTATAATCATTCTGGTTGTCTTTGAGGTTCTGTACTCAATCC
>JBDFRD010241919.1:0-22035 GCA_039654405.1 Bullina lineata
ACCCCAGATGGCCAAAGAAAAAGAGGTCGTCCCAAGGAAACTTGGAGGAGAACTGTGGAGAGGGAGATGAAGGAGAAAGGTTCGACTTGGGGCCGCTTAGAATGAGTTTCAGCCGATCGGCATCAGTGGTGAGCTCTGGTGGAACCTTGGTTCAGAGCTGTTGATGAGCATGGTTGTGAAAAGGAAAATAAAGTTAGTTCCCTCTTGGGTCTGTGAGGCCCATAGAGCCAGATCTTCATGGTTTCGGTAGTGTGAAGCGGAACAGGTTCTATTTTTACACCATCTCCTGAACAGGACGTGCATGCATCATAGATTTACCCAGCAGAATATGTCGGTACCAAATTCATTGCCCAAGACCTATTCAGCATGATATTACAGCATGTTGAAATGTTTCATAATTTTCATACTCTATTTTAAGTAAATAGTTGAAGAAGTTCAACAGTTTATGGCATGCATACTCACATTGAGGATGAACATTTTATTGTTATAAATGTATGTTAAATTTCTTTTTCCGTGAGTAAAAGAGTGAATGAAATCTTCACTGGAGGTCAGGACATAAATCTCAAGAATGATGCATAATTTTAATGACTCTGTCAACTAGGCTACATAGAGTAAAAGTGAATAATATAATTTTTATATTATATATGTTGTGTGTTCCTTAGAAAGAGCTGGCAATCTGTTCGTCCATGGATTCTAAGTGTGTAAAAGTATTAATGGGGAGACAGACCCACTTCACATCCCTATCCCACAAAGCAATGTAAAATACAGTGGAGTCCACCTAAAGTGAACACGCTTTATTTGAACAATCGGTTAAAGTGAACGATATTTTGTGGTCCCGATTGAAACGCTATTTGTTTATGTAAAAAAAAATAGTGGATAAAATGAACCGGTTTCATGGGGAAATGGATAAAGTGAACGTCCAAAATGAGTGAAAGCGAAGAATGGACCGACGGTGTCACTGTCGCCATGCTGTGAAAATAAAATTCTTTGCCTCGGGCATCGGCAGATAATCCTAGCTCGGCGTTGACGACAGCAACAGAAAGAAAGAGCTCTAGCCTAGTCTAGGCTCGCCCGCTGTGTTGTCCCCCCACTCCACCTCCGCCCTAGACCCACCACTGCATGTAACACACCAACCCTGCCCTACGAAAACTCGATCACTTGGCATTTTCTTGTTGCTTCCCTTGATTTTGGCCAAAATGGTTAAACTGAACCTCGGATAAAGTGAACACTTTCTTCTGGTCCCAAAGAGTTCACTTTAAGCAGACTCCACTGTAAATGTATTTTCAATAGCAGTGGAATCATATTTTTGATGAGCATTTTTATTTGCTTTATGATTTTATTCTTTTTATTATCTCAGAGTGTGAGCCGGTACAGCTTGGACCTCCCAGCTGCTAAGAAAGAAGTGAAGCAGAAACCATCGTCTGATGTTGTTATGAAGCTGAGGGAAGAAAAGCTTCAGGAAATCAGAAGGAAAGGTACAAAAGTTGACCATCTGTGGAAACTTAGTTACACTTCCTTTTTTCCTCCTGCCCCATGGTCGTGACAATAGCAACTCCTTTCTCAAATTTAACATATAGTTTCACATCCCATCCAATAAGTATTAGCTTGACCGGCATTTTAGTGAACAACAGCGTTGGTCCTCTCTCAAAAAATAAGGCCCTGTGTACATTAAATGAAGGACTTTTGTTTAGTCAAGTGTACCACTGATCCACCTTCCTGAACATCATGTTCTTAAACGTCAAAAGCTTTAAAAAAAATTCATTTTAAACAATATTTTACTCATATATTTATAATTACAATGAAAAATATAACTTGTCTGCAACATTCAATCATCATATGATTGGTGTGGCTTTTGACATTATAAAACAGGGTAACATAATGCTATACACATTATTTCATTATTACTCTATTTACAGAAAATAGCCCTGATTATAAGTGAACCATTAAGTATATTTTACTATTTATTGGCATGGGAGATTGGTTTGCTAGAATTTGTATTCTTTATTAAAGGAAAGTCTAGTGTATTGTCTGTAAAATCAAATGATATGAAGTTGCTTCCCATTTGTTTTTATTTTATTTTCTAAAACAATATCCCCCAATTTTGTCCCCCAGAGACCAAAGTGAGAGAAGAGAAGGAAAGACGCGAAAGGGAGGAAAGAAAAAAGAATCAGTTTAAAATTCCAAAACGGAAGCCTGATACAGAAACTTTGATCAATTCACTTTTTGATGACAGCGTTGCACAGACGAATGAAAGCAATAATGATCAGACAAAGTTAAAGTCAGCCAGACTGTCAGAAAAAGAAAATGGACTATCAGCCTCATCGCCATCATCCTCCCCCTCTCTGAAGAAAGATAAGTCTTCTCATGCCATTTCTAGCTCCCAGTCTGACAAACACAAAGACTCTGGGGATAAAAATTCACACAAGAAACATGCGTCATCACCGTCCTCTCATCGCCATCATCATAAATCCAGTTCATCTTCGTCAAAAACGGACAGTTCAAAAAGCAGCAGCTCGTCTCGTGAAAAACACAAAACAAGTACAGCTGAACACAATTCCAAAGACTCTAAGCAATCAGGTGATAAAAAATGTGTGACAGGATCTTCTCACTCGTCATCCAGCTCAAAACCTGACGCATCACATTCGTCATCCTCCAAAAAGTCATCATCGTCATCATCCAGGAGCTCATCTTCTTCCAAAAGCTCTTCATCATCTACTTCATCAAAAACTGTGAAAGAAAAAAATCCACTGCCATTGTCATCCAAACCTAATGCAGCCCAGGTTTCTCAAGGTAAATCGTCTGAGGACCAGCACATTGGTCTTACTAAACACCATCTCAATCCTCTCTTTGAGAGACATGCCGAGACCTCCCACATGTCAGAGAAGGAGAAGATTCTAGCTAAATTGGCAGCAATTAAAGAAAGAACATTAGCAGCTATCAACAAGGAAACCAGCTCCAAAGGCAAGCGAATGAGGTCTGAGAAAAAATCAAGGAAATCTCGAGGTGAAGATAAGGATGAAGACAGGACCAAATCTGTGGAAATCGTTAGAGATGTTCCATCGTCAGATGATGAAGAAATCGACAACTCTGTACCATCAGCTTTGGACATCATGCTGTCTGAAAGGAATGCAAAGCTTGAGAAAGATAAAATCTCTCGAATGGCCAAGCAAGCTTGGGAAAGGGCCACAAAGCCGGGGTCCTCTGAGGAGGTCAAAGTAAAGAAGAAAAAGAAATCTCATCGCAGCAGTGGTGGTAGTGAGTACAAATCCGTGGCGCAAAATAAGGTTCCCAGTAAAAATCACAAAGCAGAGAAAAGAGCGCACAGTTTGTCTCCTGACCCAGAAGAACGAAAACCCAAAGTCAAAAAACAACTCGTTAAACATGCGAATAATGCAGCTCCACCGCCAATGGATTTTAAAACCATTCTTGCCATGGCAGAAAAGAAGCAGCAAGAACCAGTGAAACCAGCGACCGCACCTCCTGTGAAGAAGAAGAAAAAGGAAGAACAAGACAAGCGACCATTGACTCAAGAGGAGATAGACAGGAAAGAAAGGGTCAAATCAAAGGAGTATCAGGACTGGCTGAAATTTGGTGGCAAGCGACCTTCTGACAAAGACAATGGTAATGAAGAATCCAAGCAGTCTGTGAAAGAAGAAGTGAAGAGTAAATCATCCCATACCAAATTGCCTTCTACTGAGAGCAAGCCTTCGTCTTTCGCTAAGTACGTGGAGAGAGAGAACCAGAAGCATCTGGATCAGCAGAGGCATTATCAAGGAAGGAACGGCAGGCATGGGAACATCACTGTCAATGAAAATGTCTTAGTGTGTGGACCGGCAGAGGAGAGTGCAGAAGAAACTCCTTCACCCATGCCTCAGAAAGATGGTTTGAACCCGTTTGACAGAATTTACAGCCAGGTCCACAAACACAAGCGGAAACCTGTGCAACCAAGTAAGGATGGATGTGAAGATGATTTTTGTTTCATTTTGTTTCAATGTTGCTGGGTTTTTTTTGTCTGTCTTTCCTTATCATGTCATTTCAATGAGACTCTGTGACTCTGTGGCTTGTTGCGTGATTTTTTTTTTACAATACTTCCTTCTATCCTATGTGTCTGCCATTGTGTAGTGTGAAGAATATTATGCAATAGCTTTTTCTATTTTGGTCCTTTCTTTATGCTGTAAGTAAGCAAAGAAGTGGAAGTCTTTTTTCTTCTTTAATAACATTTTATATCCAATGTCATGTGGATGATGAAACTTTTACTTTCTATTTCTATGTGTCCATGTCGAGTATTTCAACTGTATCCTGTTTATGGTTTCTGTCTGCTTTTGACCTGTCCCTCCATTTTGTATGAATGGAGAATGTATTTGTAATGTTTTCTACCTGTCTAGAATATGCCTTTGTGTTAGGGGTAAAATGTACGCTGTTTTTTTGCCGTTGTGGTTATATTGCACAGACTCTTCTCTCCTTTTTCTATGTCTATTGTATTCTCCATATATTCTCTCTAGATCAAGCCAAGAAAATGCAGATTGATTCCGAGGAAGAAGATTCTGACATGGGTGATTTCATCGATGATGGAGATGATGACAATGATTACTCCAAAGAAATAGAGAAGATTTTTGGGTACAAGAAGAGCAAGTGAGTATACATTATAAATTTTAAGCCAGTTGTCAATTCTAGAAGTTTTAAAATATTAAAATTTAGTACACCTTAGTGTCATTTTTATTTCTAAGACCATGCACAAATGAGTTGGAGCTGGGTGCTGTCGCATTCTGACATGCTTATTAATAGTACATATGCATTTATTTTCTTTCTTCAAGTGAATGCCATATCTTGGTAAATATTTATTTATGGCTATTAATTAGTTGTAGTTTTCTGAAAGATTGACCTGTAAACTTGTCATTATAATAAAATTCATTCATTGTCCTTGCTCTTAACCCTTTCACTGCCAAATTCACTGATCGACAAAAAGCAGTGTTTGCTAGGAGCTTAACCCGGTTTCTGTAGCGTGAAGCAGAGCAGATGATTTTTACATCATCTCTTAGACAGGATGCTAGTCTGTTGTAGGTTTACTTCCCCAGCAGAATACGCCGGTACCCAATTCGCACCTGAGTAGGGAGAGGAAAAATGGTGTAAAGTGTCTTTCCCAAGGACACAACGCTGTCACCTCCTGGATTCAAACCTTGGACCCTTGTATTAGGAGTCCAGTGCTCTAACCATTAGGCCACCGCACCACCTAGTGTTTGCTAAGTTCCAACATTAATGGATCTGAATTTCAGTCTTTAATACATGTATTAATTCACACACCACCCATGTCTTTTCCACACTAAAGTGAACCAAACGAACTCTGAAGTTAAAGCTTCTCACCATTTCATTGAAATAACACCTTTTTTTTTTCAATGATTCAGCTGACAGTACATCGTAAAAGAAGATTAATGAGAATATCCTGGACAGAAAAAAAAGACCAACAAAGAAGTTTTACAACTTGCAGGTGTGCAGGGGACACTGATGAAAACAATAAGAAAAAGACAACTGAAATTTTTTGGCCATGTCAGCAGGAAAGAGGGAATAGAAAAACTCATACTCTAGAAAAATTGAAGGAAGGCAACGAACATCACACAATGACAGTCTGAATACTTTCTCAACAAGTAAGCTAATGTCCAACAACAAGTTCATCCGTCTGACTGATAATAGTAATAGAGTGGACTGGAAGACTATGACCGTCGATGCCTGCACCAGGCCAGACACTTGAAGAAGAAGAAGAAGGTGGCAGTGAAAGGGTTAACAAATAAAGTTCCTTTAAGGCCGTATCAGACGAAATAACTGGAGATGTTAGGCCTGTTTCAGTATGTTTCTACAACAGACTATTGTCCTGTCTAAGACGAAGAGGTGATCAATTCACGCAACTGAAACCCGAATAAACTCCGGCGTTTAAATAAACTTCTTTACGTTTACAATGGCATGCAAAAGAAAGAATGGCACAAGATCATCTCTTTGGCAGGATGCTTGTTTGTTGTAGAAAATGCTATTCTACAGTTCACACTTGCATAGAGAAAGGGAAAAGACTTTAAAGTGTCTTATCTGAGAACACAGTGCTGGGATCACCAAAACTAGGATTGAACCCAATGTCTTTTGGTTATAGGTAAGGTAGCCTTACCACTCAACTGTGTTTCCACAAGTTTTAATCTCGGTGGAGTTTGTGCAGTTTTATGCTGGCATTATTTTTTATACTCCTCTTTTCTCCCTCAGATATAGGCCCGAAGATGAGGAGGATCTGTCCGACATGGAGGCAGATTTTTCCACTGTGATGATGGAAGAGAAGCGCAGCGCCAAGCTTGGGCTGATGGAGGATCTCGAGGACATGCGTAAAGAGCAGGAGGAACTAAAAAGGAAAGCCTTGTATAAGAAGCAGAAACTTAAAGGACGGGAGAAGTGAGGAGTGAGTGCATTGCTAGGTGAAGATGGAGCAAGTGTGAGTGGGAATGCCAGCGTGAGAGAGAATGAAAGAAATAAGAACACATACACAGGATAATACAATTGTGATATTCTTAATAAGTTTTATGAAACTGCCCTAAATTATTGTCTTTTGCATGAAACACGTGGAGGTGTTTTTGTCATGAGTGCGATTGCTTCATTGTTCCCAACTACCCTCATCAAAGCACAGTCATAAGACCTTGGGATGACTTGTGATACAAAAGTTGTGTTTTCATGTCAAAGCTCTGCATTTCCATCTGTGCCGATTCTCAATTTATTCCTGTTTTGTTGTCTTGCAAGCCATAAATGTTCTATTCCTTCGGCCATTTCTCTCTCATATATGCACATTCTCTCTGTCTCTCTCCCAACGGTTTTTAATTTTTTGAATGACAAGAAATAAATATTTGAGTACAATAAGCTGTTGTATTCGTGATGAGGATCTGACTAAAATTAAGTTTTAACCCAGAGCAAGGTGTTAAAAGAAAAAACTTCTGCCATGCTCACTTGTTATATTATTTTAGGCAAAAGTAAGTTACAATAGTTACATGTGTACTTGAGAAAGCAATGGATTTCCTAAAGCTTGTAATACTTAGTAATAGGCTTTTTTAATAACAATATTTAAAAAAAAACCTACTGTTTGGACATTACATTACATGTTGCACAATTTGAAGGAAAGTTTGTTGTTGCTTTGTCATTGGTTTGATGATGGTGCATATAAATAGAATTATAACAGAGTATGGTCATGATATATTTTGTTGAATTCATTCGAGATGTTAACAAGTAGATTTAGCCCTTAGTCAATACATGATTAATTGAAAAGCCAAATCTTGAGATTGAGTGCAGCCAATGTTGAGTTTTAATAGTTTTATTGTTTAATGGCCATGTCCAAATAATACAGTCACCTGGGGCCTGTGACTTGGTCCAAATACATGTAATCCCCATGTTGCTCTATTTGTGGGATTAACTGCATGTGTATCAAAGCTTGGCTAATATTTATAGAGCCATTGTGGGAATTTTAGATATTCCGAGTGAATACTTTGAATTGCTTTGAAACTGTTAGCAGAACAAGCTGCTTAAAGTAAAATGAATAATAGATAATTGAAAGAAAAAATGCCAACCAGGTTATAGTATGGGTCTGGAAATTGCACAAAGCTTTGAATTGATTTAATAAGATAAAGTGCAAACGGAGGACACAATGTAGACACTATCAGTCAGTACAGAATACGTGTAATTTCAGAAAGTTTTTTTTTTTTTGGTTGACATTAATATTATTCTCTTATTGATAAACGCTGTGTTACTGAACCTGAACATTTCAGTTGCTGTGAGTCTAATAACTGACTAAGAATATTTCTAGATCATACTTATCTAATATGATAATGCATTCATTTAAAACTTCTTTTTTTTTATAAAAGCATGGAATTTGATATTAAAAAAAGAGTAAAATCCGTTAAAAACAAAGTAGCAGCAATCATTTGCCTTTGAAATGTGCAATTCTTTTTGTTCTTTATGGATTTCACATTCTTATTTATGACGTTATCTTCACAATAGACCATGTTTGTTGTCATTGAATAGTGTGGCTTCAGTTCAAAAGTATTTTAGTGCTCATCTCCTTTTAGACATTATGATGTGTGTGTGTGTGTGATCATTTACCATGTTTGCACTTTGTTGTTGTTAAAAATTATATTTAATGAACACACACACACCGCTTTTCTGTTGTATTGTGTATTTGCTTCATTCATCTTTACAGAATACTAATGTCTCTTACTTAAAAAAAATGTACTTCAAATTCGGATGGTTTTTATTTTCCTTTTGCATTTCTTTTTACGCACAATGGGAAGTTGTTCTTATTATTTTGAAAGTGTACTAGTTTGAGAAAAGTCTATGTTCTGAACAGAGCTTAAACCAATAACTCTGTCTTATTTGCAACCATTTTTCCTTGCAAGGTCAGTGAAGATGTAATGTTGTTATTAGTGTTTTAAAAAAATTTTTTTTTTTTAGAAAAACTACAGATCCATTGTAATCATCCGCCTTTAGAATGGTTGTTTTAAAGTAAAGAATAATAACATTCAGCGTATAATATATTTGAAACTGATGTCAATGTTTACGATTGTGCCATTGGAAATGTTCACCAATAGTAAATTGAAGGTCTGGTGCATCCGAACAGGTTCGGTGATAATAATTTCTTAATTTATTCAATTCTCTGGAATACAAACTCGTCTGACCCAGTGGAGGTGACTTGTATTTGTATGATAAAACAGGAAATATTCCTTGGAGCATGGAATACATAGATTATGCAAATACTTCAAAAAGACATCCAAAATGTTCAGAGTTTATAGGTTAAGATTTAATTTTGTTCAAGATAATGTTCGGCTTTGCAAACAAGTACATATAAATCAATTTGAATTAAACATTGACACAAATAATTGTTACTTCATAAATTGGCAAGTAACAGAAGTTTGAAAAAATGATAAAATATTGTCAATATCACAAGGACTAAAAAGGAGTTTTAAACGCAGACATGTGCAGGGTACATGTTCCAATAATAATAATTTACTTTGGTTCTATACATGTATTTATCAATCCACCAGGTGGAATAGAATCCTCTTTCTGTGATCACAAAATGCTTACTCAGTTTCTTATTTTTTGTACTTGTTGCCTTTTTAATTTCTATTATACCGTACTCCAATACAAGTTTTATGTTCATCTTCAGAGAAGGGTGTCGTTTAGTCCCTAGGTTCACATGTACATGAAGATTTTTGGCATGACTTTTAAAAAATTGACAGGGGAACAATTCCCTATCATAAATACTGAAAATGGTCCAACAAAAGATTATCTGGCTGCACTTTTTCTCCCTAATGCTCCTTCAAAACTGTGTAATAATGAAATGTTGTTTACATAATAGATTTACATGTATTTCTATTTCAGTGCTAGTATACCTTCAGCCAAATGTAACCACTCAGTTTGAGAATTTTTTTTTTTAATCACACATGAGAACAATTAATAAAAGTAGGATTGTATCAATGTTATATAGATATAATATATGTTGGTTATTGATTTTCCTCTTTCCAAGCATCTACTGCTATTGCTATGGACAATCTGTAGCCAGGAAAAGCTTCATTGTATCATTTGCATTAAAAAAAAAAATCTGTATTGGAACGTAGTGTGCAAAATGTACTTCTCAGCCCAATTTGTTATTGTGTGCCTGATATTGCATTTGATTTGGGTACATGTACATGTATTTGGAATCTTCTGTCCAGATTCACCATCCACTTAATTGTAACTTGTAGTCAATGAGCATGTTCCTACTTGAAGATTGCATTGTATTTATTGTCCTTCTCGTACATTCCCCCCACCAACCCAACTGCTTTCTATTATTATAAGTATAGTCTTATGAAGAGAGAGTTTGTATCATGGGTAAACAGGATAGTGAGTGAAGTTCCCTCATGGCATATTAGTATTAGGCCCATAAAGCCAGAGCTTATCCATGTTTCCGTAGCATGAAGCTGAGGAAATGATTTTTTTACTTCATCTCCTAGACACGACGCTAGTCTATTGTTGCTTTACTTCTCCAGTGGAATGTGACGGAACCCAATTTGCACCTGGGTGGGGGTAGAGGAAAAATGGTGTAAATTGTCATACCACGGACACGAGACGGTTACCTCCCGGATTCGAACCCTGGGCCTTTGGATTAAGAGTCCTATGCTCTTACCATTCTGCCACCGCACCACAGGGGTGGGCATACATAAAGTTGAAATGATTTGTTCTGTTTCTTGTGTAAGATATCGGCTGAAGCTAATGTTGGTACGGTATTCCAGTTAGGGGAAGATTACTTATATCGTACCTGTTCAGACCAGTTTGTGCCTCTGAAAATAAGTCTCTGTCTTGTGCTTTGATATAAAGTAAATCTACAGTATGGGAAATGACCAATATATAGACTGTATAAATCAGCTTGTATATATATGGTGTATATTTTGGCCATTTTGTATCATCTCTTACTCTTATCATAACATTTAAACATCAATGAGCTATTTGGGGACTGGTACATTATAAAATATCTTGAAGGCTAGTACCGCCCTTAAATAAAACAGTCGTAAGATAATTTGTTGTACCGGTAGTTGTAGTTGTGTCATAGATTTCAGCTTCCTTAGTTCTTCCGCGTCCAGACAAAAATCGTAAGACTTTTTGACCTCATGCATTTCTTAGAGATCTTTGTCGCACATGGATGTGACCTGTTATCTGTGCTTGTTTAGTAGAAAGAAATATAAGAAAAGATTTTGGGTTCATCCGATCATCAGCCAGCGATTGCTCAAAACGCAATTTTATAGTTTTTGAATAGTCTTTAAATCTCTCTTACTCTTAGAGATTACTCTATCAAAGCTTTTGTTGTAAAGCAAGGACTTGCTTTGTATTACACAAGTTAATTTCTCTGATTCATTGACATCAACATTCATAATTCAGAGCTATTTTCAGTGATTGTGAAAGTTATTTTTTAAATAATAGCTGTGCCAAGTAATAGTGTACCAGTACCAGTACTCAACATTTGTCTTTTAGTTTTAGGGTGAACGTACAACAGACAAAGATAAAGTGAAGAAAGACTTTATATACATATACCAGAAAAAAGAAAGAAAAAAATCATATGAAAGTAATGGAAAATAGTGGTGGAAGGGAAAGTAAAAAAGTATTGTTCAAATTTTTGATCAACTTATAAGATTGATATAAAACATAAATATTAATAAAAAGAAATTAGAGAAATGGGGAAAAACAGGAAAAATGAAAGTTAGATAAGCTATACCTATACAAGTCTATATACATTTGCTGCATTGTGAAGCAGAGCCCAAGGCACATCCATCCGATAACGGCGGGTATGTGAGTGTGTTCACCCTAGAAGACGGTAATGTCAAGCCTTTAGTACAGTTTAGTAGTGTTACTACTCTGGGACAGATATTATTTATTGCCTATCTTTCAGAACTTTTAAGCTTTCCTGCAGCAATATTACATTTGATACCGCTCAAGAATATGTGTAATCAGTTTCTCGCACAGGTTAATGTTTAGTTTGTGTGTGGGAAGAAGGTAGGCTGAGTGAGGTCGAACATCGGTTTTGTATTGGTGCGGGAGGTTTCTCTGTTTCCCCAAACCAGTTGAGACAATCTTGTCGGTGCCCAGTTTGTGACCCTGCACAACTTTCTACGACTGTATAGTTAGAGTTCTGCATGTGCAATAGGCCCCTCTGATTTATTTTGTCTACAGTTTCTGATAAAACTCTCACCACTGTTTTTGTTTCAGTGCGGTACTAGCCTTACTATGTCTTGCTTGAAAGCTGTGGCTTGCATTATGATGTATTTTAAAAGTGGCACTTGTTCATTATAATATGGTCCAAATTGGATTTTTGCAAGTCCACGGGAGTTAAAATAAATAACTAGTCATCTATAACTTGTCCTTGTTTTGTTGTTTGTTTTGCATCTTGCCTCAGTGAAATCGGAAATTGCTGCATCATTTATTACACCAATAATCCCACAACATTGTAATAAATATTTTGGGTCAAGTATAACATTAATAAAACCAAAATGACAAAAAAGTCTTTACAAATTTGTTCAGTGAACCTTGGATCAGGCCTATATACTACATAGCGAGGTTGCAAGGACCAGCTTAATGTCCTTGTTGAATACGAGGTCTCATTGAATACACAACCTAAGAAGCAGTGACTACAGACTGGGTACATAATTATTGTACCTTGACAAAGTCAGTGCGTTTCTTCATCGCTGGGCTTAAGCACAATAAATTGAAGTTTATAGGCCCAATTAGGCGTTGGCAATCAAACTAAAGGCCTCCTCTTTCACTCTCCTTAGGCGAAATTTAGGCCCCAGAGATCTACGCATCTTTGATGTCCACTCATTGCTATACCATTGGCATACGTACCATGCTCCCATCCTTATTGCCCCTTTTATTCTTATTACTCCCCTTCACACCTACAATGGGGTGGGTGAAGCCCACCTTCCCAACTCCCATTCATTCTCTATGCAAGTGTCCGCACACTGGATTTGTGGTTACTACAGCATATAGGCCGGCACATTGACATTTATGTAGTTGGGATTTTCTGTTGAAAATTTTCGCTAAAGCTGAGGCTGGTAGATTTTGATACTCGTTCAATCAGAGGTTAAAAAAAAGGGGGACTTTTCTTCATTTTGCTCGTTGAATGCCGTGTCTCGTTTTCCAAGATTGTTGTTTTCGAGATTCATTGTAGTTTGAAAAACCATTTCCTTAAAACTAAAACATTCTCCATGTCAATAAATCAAACATAAAAATAACAGAAAAAATAGAATCTTTTAAAACTTTTGAGTTTAATATGTACACTCAATTCAACTTCTCTGATGTTGTTAAAATGTAATGAATAGAACAATAATGACACATAAGATATGGACAAATTGGTACTATCTGACAAAACGCATTCGGACTCTAATATTTTTAAGAATGACCTTTTTCTCATAACGAACAGGAATAGGCACATTATATATTTCCTGCATGATGTCTCAACGATGACCTCTTTTGCTGTAGTATGCTTGGAAGTACCAATCCTTCTCAACTTAGACAAAAATGTACACAATAGAACTACTGAATTAAGGGACACTAGATTTAAGCAAAAAGAGAGGAAAAAGAAAAATTTGTTACCTCATTTTATGTTTCTTTTCTAAAGGATTTCTATGATTATGATATGTGAAAATGCCTTCAAACCCAAGATTAGCAAGTACAGTAACAGTTTTGATGACCAATAGCTTTATCGAATCAAACTCGATATTCTAAAAAATATGTATTCGTACATATATGCAAAAAGCTTTTACAACACAAACCAGTATGGTGGACGACTCCAGCAACACAAAGTACAAAGACCAACTAATGCCTCAGAAATTGAGTGTCGTATTAAAAATAAATGGTATCTCCGCTGTACATCTTTCAGGTCAATGTGTGAAATAAGGGATGAAACAAATAAACCAAACTGAAACTAGATACCAGTTCCTTTTTACTGCAATATCATCATTCGGTTATATTCATCTACTGTTTCCTGTAAATATTATACTTCGAAAAATACAATCCGGCTTTAGAATAGTTTCTGTTTAACAATCCTTTTGATTGGATTAAGGGTCTTTGTTTCATTTTTACTCCCCCATCTGAATGCCTTTACTTCCACTGTGTTTCGTATGAGATTGTCAAAGCAACCAAAGAACAACTATGCTTGACTGCCAAATAGGTCCACATGTCTTTGTTCACACATACAGTGAGAATTAAAAAAAACAAAAAAAAACTCATCAGGCACAGTACATATGTTTTTCCTCAATAATGCAACAAAGAAAACATGGACAGGATTTATATCATTTGCACAATTCTTACACAATCATCCATACAGTTTTAAACCCGTTTAAAACATTTTTCAAAAGCACTCAACAATGGGCCGGAGGATAATACACTTAGTGTTGCACCTTAATGCAGCCGTCTTCCATTCTCCTCACTGTATACAAAGAAGCCAACTTTAATATCGTGTTTCTTAGTGAATCCTTGTCAGTTCCTCAATAGTTTTGACTAGGTCATCCACAGTGGCGTCTCTCTTCATGTCTCCATCGTCAATCTGAAAGATTTTTTTTCATTTTTAAAAAGAGACAAAACCTCGGAAATTTACATTTTAATCATACAAGAACTAAACAAATCTTTACCCCATAAAGTTAAAGAGAATATGAATCCCATTTTACTTCTAAGAAAAAAAAAATTGTTAGACTCTTTAGACCCACTCTTGGTCCTGCAGTATTGGTTTTGAGCTACAGTCAACAAACAAAAGGGAAAAATCCTTAGGAATTTATATTTCAATAACACAAACATGAAATGAAACAATCTTTTGAAAATCTGTATGCCATTAGATTAAAGATAAATTTAAATTTTACTTCATGGAAAAAAAAAAAAAGCCTCTTCACATCAATGCATCATTGGTTGTGAACCACAATATCAGCAACAACAACAAAAACAACAAAATATCCAACTCTCCATTTCTTACCATCAGCCCCTGCACAACCTCCTGCATCTTGTCTCGGCTAAGGTCAAGGAAGCTCTCAAGGAGGTCTCCGTCCACAAATCCCATTGACGTCTCCCGCTTTTGCTCAGTAAAGTACGATCGCCAGCTGTGAAGCCCATGGTCAAGGGAAGCAATCATTTTCATAGTTTATTTTCAAAAGAAATCTAAAGAAACAAGTTCACATCACACACACCACGAAACCTTTAACAGGGTTCATAGCCACTTTCCATGTGAAAATTCAAGGGTTTTCCCAGGACAAGATTTTAGTTTTCAAGGCTACACATGAGGATCGTTTTGCTGTATTGTATGAAATAAATTATGGCACAACTCTGTGAACCACACATGACGTAAAATTACCAAAAATGACCTTAGATGTCGCTGCATTCAAACGAAGGCAGCATTTTTCTTGTTTTTGTTTTTTTACAATAGGGAGGGAAGTCTAGCTATTAATCTTCAGTGTTTTTCAAGTGTTAAATTGTTTTCAAGGCCATGACAAATGAAGTTGGTTTTTCAAGGTTTTTCCAGGTTCTCAAGGTGCGTTACGGACCCTGCTTTTAAGTCAGGAGGAAAATGTTACATAAAGATAAATGTCAAATGCAGCAAGATTTGTTTTGATTTTTTACCCATGAACAAAATAAAAGAGAATTTTATTGAAATAACAATCCTCAAACAATAAGAGCAATGTCTAAAGCTCTTAATTTCAGCAACTAATACCGACGTTTATTTAAAAGCCAATATGAGTAACTAACTGTCTAGTTTTACAATTTTGCAAGGTGTTTCCCGTAAGAAATCATGAACGTCCACTACTAACTTAACAAAGCGTTATCAAGTTGTGGGTCACAATAATTATTCAAAGGATACAAGCTGTGCTCTATCTTGCCCACACTCTTGATGGTCTTGCTCAACCGATTCTGGACCTCCAACAAAAAGTTGAAGAATTCTTGAGGCAATTGTGCTACCATCCCTTCAGATCAAGAAAAGGTCAAGGTCAATTAGTTGTTCATGTTCATTATTTCACATACATTAATCTTTACTCATTCCTTCTGAATTTTAAAAACAAATTGTTTGTCCTTGAGCTGCATCTTTCTAAAAGATTGTATATTAGAGTACTGATACTTCTTGATGAAACTAACTTTTTTCTTAGATATATACCTAGAGTGGTGAAGATTATAGATGAGAAGCAATGTCGTGTTGATTTCCACATTCTATGGTCAACTATAAACTGAGAATAAAGGTAAAAAAGAAAACAAAAAACAACAGGTGTACACAAATATTCAAACTGTTCCCCATTCTAAGTCTCTGAAAACACAATAAGTCATTTAAGTTCTAAATGTGTCACTAATCTGGACCAACTCACCAACGGCTCCATTGACGGTACCAAACAGGACAGAGCTCTGTAGTGGAGTTGTGTTCTCTCCAGCATGATGCATCACCAGAGAACCTGCACGAAAATAAGAAAAGAACAGGTGTTTAGATAAACTTGTGTATAGGCAAAAAGATTTGTAAGTAATGTAAGTCAACCGACAAAATTATAGATTTTTCAAGTCATATATTATTACTATTACAACAACAATAATAATAATAGAAACTTTTTGATGGACATCGATTTCAGACAAATCTTTTTTCAAGACACTGGCCGCAAACCCTCCTCCCAAAACAAAAAAAAACAAAAAAAAAACAACATAGATGGGTTTAATTGATAATGAGAAACTAGTGAAGGAACGAATATATGCTATAATTGGAACAGTTTAGGCGTAAACTTAATCATTCAAATAAAAACTACTCACCATGTCTGAAAACATTGATCATTTCTCCTACGTGGAACAGACCTACTTCCTGCATTTGAGACCTTTCTTCATCGGTCGTTGCAGCACTGGAAAGGAAATAAGAATGATAATAATAATAAAACATATATTATTCACCGACACACACCTATGTATTTTTATTCTGTTAACTCATATCCATAGTATAGTCAAATCATGTTTTGAAAAGTGCGATCAAATGATTAATAATTTATAGAAAACTGAAAAAGAAAGGCTAAAATCTCTGACATAATTATACCTTAATGAATTTTCAACTAAACCGATTTTGCATGCTAATTTTTGTTGTTAAACTGCCCTGAAAAATAAATCACCTGTCTTTCTGGCACGTGAACACGTTGAATGAGTTGTCAGCGCCAAGAAAATTATCATCATCAAGAATCTCAATAGCTGTCATCCACTTGGTGTTGCAGTCACGCGCTATCTCCTCGAAAGCATCCTGTAATGGCTTGTACCCAAGCAGAGCAATTGATTTCATGAGATCTGCTACAAGCACAAAGTCTCCCTTTGCCTTGAGAAAGATGGCCAGGATGTTGTTGAAGTGGCTGCATTCTAGTCGAAGCTCTTTATCAGCTGTCCACTCAAACAGACGTACCTGGCAGGACATTGTACAGAAAACATTATTTAGCCCATCAGTGGACAGCTTATAATATGGATTTACTTCACAGGGACTGAAAAAAGAAAAATGCTGCTAAGAACATGAACATTTATTTTGAACAGAAAAGAAAATATACAAGTTTTAAACCAATCAGGGTTGCAGCCTTTGACCGATATCATCACCCATCGTCGATGGAGATGGATTGGTCATATCAATAGAATGAACACGGACTCCATTGCCAGAACAACCCTCAGATGTACGCCTGTTGGGTGGAGAAAGAGAGGTCGACCGATGGAGACTTGGCGAAGGAGTGTGGAGAAGGAAATGTTTAGTGTGGGTTGGAGTTGGAGCTGGGGAAGGATTGCGATGCTTGCTTCAGATAGGGACTATTGGTGTTCTCTGTTGCCGGCCTTATTTGCTGACACAGCACAATGAGGACCATATAATATATAATTTTTTTGCTTCAGTTGTTACAAGAAGAATTATTAATCATATCATCCTACAAGAGAATTTTTTTTAATGTCTTAATGACGTTCCATGCAAGAAAAAATATCAGAATTCAATTCACTCACCGTGCTGTTTACACTGGCCAAAAGTTTTCCATTGAAGGCAACCATGCTGTAGGCTGCCCCTTTAATTTCTTTCTCAGCAACCATTGTTAGTTTTCCTGTTTATAAACAGCAGATAAACGACAAATTCCTGTACCACACACTGAACACTACAACAAATATTTAAATAACTTCAAGGAAATAATACTGTATAAATATCAAACACCATCCTATGTTAAAACACACTATATGGACACAAAGGAAAAAAGGAAAGAATACTGCACCACATGGTAGTCTACATTTCAAATGAAATACAGAACCATACACATAAGTTAGACTAAGTGAATGTTGAAACTCTTTAAACAAATGAACACTTACTATCATTTAGGTGTGATGAGTGATAAGTATGCCTAATTTAAAAATCTTGTTCAAGGATTGATAAAAGTAATTGCTTTTCTGATATAATCCATGATAACATTAAAGAATAAGCATTCAATATTCTATCATACTGTCATCAGGCAGCTAAATAGACATTTTTATCAAAATTATTCTTCCTCATTACTAAAAAAAAACATGAATAAAAAATATCTCACTCTTGAAAGAACTTAAATTTGAACTACTTACAAAAGCAAAAGCACAAATAATATGCTTGATACTTCCATGCATACAACATTTATCCTTGCAAAGCAGAAATTAACCCCATGACTTCAACACTGTTTCACATGAACACTTGTAATCCTAACTCTTTTAACTGAATCATTACTGACGACTGTAGCTACAGTGAGCTCACCTTCGTTGTATTGAAAGACTATAATCCTGCCAGATTTAGGCTCAGCATCTTCGTGTGTGATGATGGCTGTGCCCACGATGTAGTATGGGACAGGGTCCTCACCCAGCGTGGTGGATAACAAGCTTGTGGCGCATTCACTAGGTAGCAGTGTGTGCGAGTGAAGAACTGCGGAAGTTACCACAGCAAAATTTTTACTGATACAAAATGCTTTAACAAAAAACCCTACATTATTCTACTGATGTCCGTAAACATCCCTTGCCTATACACAGCAAAAAAAAATAAATAATAATCATATCAAGATCAACAACACCAACAAAAATAACAGTTATGATGAATTTTTATCATTATAATAAATGCTAATCTACCATAATTATACATGTACATAAATATTTAACAGCTGTGAAATGTTATGAAACATTATTAAAATGTTAAGCATGCCTCAAAATACATTAAAATCCGCCCTGTAAAAGAATGTATATAGATTATAATGCTCACCTTCAAATGTGCTCTGTCTTAAGATAAGCAAAGAATAGACTTCCTGTTCATCACTGAGAGGCTGATCTCCACTGCTGGTGCCTCCTAGAATTAATTTGGAGGAAGCTGTGGATGTGTTGAGAGCCGTCAGGCTGGCTGGAGGGGGAAGGGGTTCGAATCCAGGAAGATTGCGGTCTCCGCTGTCGATGCGGTAGCTGATGACGCCAAAGGTCTGAGTGGACTCCTGGTAAGCTATGCGTCTGACAGAGCATGGGGGAAAAAAGTGAGATTCATTACATTATTCATTGGGTCATAAAATGAGAGAGTTTATGTGACAAATGTAAAAGAAAAATGTAATCTACTTATTTACCCTTGGCAGGGGCCCTAGATATTATTAAAACACACAATTAATAAAGTCAAATGAGGTGAAACACAGAGGACAGCTGTGCTGACATAAAGGGAACTAAGTCTGTGCTGACATAAAGGGAACTAAGTGCTTTTGACGAGCCAGGCAGTATTAATTAATAAAATCATAAAAATTATAAATTATTTTATAATATTAATACCAATAGTGTTCTTCACTACGCCATTAGTCTGAAAGAATAAATATACATACAGATTAAATCTTTTTGCAAAAATATTAAACCGAAAACAAGGACAGCCAATAATACTTCCTGCATTTCCACAGTTCAAAAGAAAAGCTTGTTCTGATTATTACCAAAGCCTTCAACACAAACAAAATCAATTAAACATTGAATGTTCTGTAATTATCTCAAAAGTTTTATAAAAGTGAAAATAACCTGGGTGACTCTCTGAGAGGGATAGTGCGAATGTGGAGTTTCTGAATTTCATCAATGGTTCCAATGATGAGAGTTGTGTCATTTGACAGAGCCAAACTGAAACAATATTAGAAGGCAACTGATTATTAACACCATAAGTATAAGGTATACTAAAAATATAGAAAAAATGTGAAGTTAAACTTCAAAATTTGTAACAAACACAAGCCCATATCATATTACTGATACTTTAAAAAAAATATGAACTCATAAACAAAAGTAGCAGACAAATATCACAAAATCAAATTTTATCACGTGAACTAAAAATCTAAGACTACATTTATAAAACACAACACACATATGATAAAAACAAGGATTTAAATCTTAATGCAACATTTAAAAACAATAACGACAATAATTTTCGCCAAAGATAAAATGTAGGCCTATGTCAAAATTGATGTAGTAACCGTTTTGCGGACAAAGAAAAGCATCAAGGTACACTGCAAGTATACAGTACACAAACTACAACTGTGAGACACTCCACGCATTTAGCTTGTTCTTTCTGGTGACATGACTAAGAACAAGTCTCTTTGCTCACCTACCCAGTAGAGGAGAAGGCAAAAGACTCCGAACCTACCAACACCGTAAAAAACAGCACAGCTTCCTACCTGTCAGGATAGCCATCAGAGTTGAGCGGACACATGTGATTAACTTCCTTCAAGTTAACGTTTGAGAAAACCAGTTTGTGGTTGCTGCTGTAGATGACAGTAGGGCGGTCTGAACAGGCAAACACGTTAGTGGTGGACAGAGACTTGAAGGTTTTCAGTACTGTCGGCTGTGTGCCCAGCGTCACCTTCTTCTTCTCGGAGAGGTAGCCTGGAGAGAAGTAACAGACCTTCTAAATGCATTCTGACAAGACAGGAAACTAATTTCACTATTGTACAAACAGTTATTATAGGCTTATTTTTTCTGATTCTGCTAGTGAAACATTAAAAAAAAAAGGTCGAAGTAATGCTTAATCTAAATGCATCATACTATAATAGGAGTATCTTTCTGACGTGTAACGCTCAGGTTCTCTTTAAAAGGTAAATTAATAATTCTGAAAAAATCATGGATATGTTCACAGACATGCGTTCTCTGCATGGCCATACTTAAAATTGTGAAATGAAGCAAAATAATCTTACATGTTCTTTTTATTTTTAAGGCCCAATATCGTCGGGTTTCATCCCCCCCCCGAGACATCATTCTGCAGTAAGAGCACCATTCCACACAAGCGCGTCTTGGATAAATCCAGCGGTCTATTCTAGCTGAGGCTGCGCAATCAACTCTCTTTGTAATTAACAAGTGCGCTTGCAAATTTTTGTGTTTAATTCCCCAAGCAACGACGAAGCGATGTCGTATTTCTTCATAGAAGGGAAGTCACTAACTGATATTACACAGGAGTACATCTTTCTGTCACTAGGATCCTTTCAAACAAAAATGATGTCAATTTCATGGTATTTATTGTTCCTCCTATTGAAAGACAATGCTACGAAATGTTCAAAAGTGATCCAGTCTATCGCATTTAGTTATCTACCTGTATTAAACCTTTCAGAGAACGGGCCTCTGCACTTGTTCTGACAAGACAGGAAACCAATTTCGCTGTTGTACAAACAGTAATTATATGCTCATTTCTTCTGATTCTGCCAGTGAAACTTTTTTTACAAAAAGGGTCAAAATGAAATAAGAAATATTACCATTGTAACAAGCCCTCATAATTGTCTCTACCTGTGTTTGGATCCAGTAAAAAGTAGAACAAGGAGCCATCTCCAAGGGCACACAAAAGGTACTGAATTCCTTCAAATGTTGCCATGAGAATGGATCTGGGAATGATCTCTGAGGAGAACAAAGTGACAAAAACAAAAAATACATCACATTACCAGCAGATATGATTTCCCTGTCATATTTTTCTGTAACCACTAATTTCATTATCTCTTATCCTGAAAACTTCATTGTCCCCAGAAGAGCATTAGGCCTATGCTGGAAAGAGGTGGAGGTTTAACACTTACACTGCCACACATTTTTACAGTTTTTTCCCTCAGTGCCACACAATTTTTGATTCAGACCAAGAATCAGATAACAATTTTCAAAAAATTCCTACACATTTATTTATGAACAAAATTCAATGCAACTTTCAGGAATCATGGATAACCTATCTATGTTCATAATTATGTCGTGAAAAAATATGTCAAGGTCAAGAGGTCACGGCAGCCATCTTGGATTGTTACTATTTATAGGAGAAATAAGGGTGTGTTGCATATTTTATTCAGAAAATAGACATCTTCACAGGTGCATGCATGAAACTGAGGAACAAGCTTGAAATGTTATGTGTCTACATGTGTAAAATATTTCCTCATTGTCTAAGCCTAGATCTAGGTGGAAGGTTACGATTGTTTGAACGTTCATCACCATATCGATTGGTTTCTTGCACAATGGTGTCTACTGCCTCTGCAGGAAAGAATATGC
>JBDFRD010241920.1:0-11211 GCA_039654405.1 Bullina lineata
AGAGAGAGAGAGAGAGAGAGAGAGAGAGAGAGAGACAGAGAGAGAGAGAGAGAGAGAGAGAGAGAGAGAGAGAGAGAAAGAGAGAAAGAGAGAGAGGGTCATTTCTGTTATTCGAAGGAGAGATAGGCTTATTTATGGAGAATAAAAAACACGAATTAATTAAATCTACATAATAATATTAATTATTCCGTAAGGTGTCAGCAGCAAAGGATAGGCTAATTAACGCGCAAGAGAAGAATTTTTTTATGGCGTCACGTGATTTTTACTCTCTATGGAATCACATGACCACGAATTAACTTACAACCCTCGCTCGTGACGCGTGACATGGTTATTTTGATTTTGATCAAATTAGGGTAATGTGGTTGTCTTGCAGGTGACCTGTCACATGATTTGTTGCGTGCAGTTCACACTGATTTAAAGAAAAATCATTCCAGTGCTTGTACTGTGTTAGTCATTGCATTTTTCATGAGTTCAATTAAAGATTCAATAGATTCTGGATTACTGGATAAATAGAAGATCTGTTCTTTACTTGCGTTCAATCTTACCTAACGGTTCCTGTCTCTGTATCGAGCTTATTTTTTTTACTAGGGCCTATAATAACCAGTCCGAGGCAAGCTAAGTTTGAAATAAAAATGACACGGTTTTGGGAGTCAATTTCATTCGCTGGACTAGCTCTAGCTGTCATTTTCATTATGAATGTAAACATGGGATTCAGTGCCAGCACTATCAGTGTACAGTTACCCAAGTGCCAGGTGCCTCCACAATTTTGGTGTGAAAATGAAAACATCGCCAAAGAGTGTAATGTGAGTTTGTATTGTTAAATCTACTGTGAATTTAGTATTCATTCATTATCATTTATTTCATTTCATTTGTTTGCTTTTAGATCTAGATCTAGTCCAATGAGACCATTCCCTGTTGCATCCAGAATTTTAGAACTACAATGTAGATTCTAGCTAAGAATGAATATTATAAAGTTCCTCCAAACTTTGACTTTAAATGCCTCTTGATTCCTTAGTAAAAGGAACATAGGGCCGAAATCCTCCAAACTAGATCAATTCAATATAATATCATATGAACATACTTCATGTACTTTATGTGTACTAAAATGCAGAGATGCATTTTTTTTTAGATCTAGATTTCTAAGTGCAAGGAAGAGATTTTGTGTTTTACCTCTCCTCCTCCTTTGAAAAATATTGAAAGCATTATATTGAGAAGCAGCTCTTACTACAAGAATTTTATGCTTTTAAGGGAATTCCAGTTCCAACCAACTGTCCATCAGCTAGACAGATTAGTATCAGGTACCCGATATACATTTATAAAGAAGGCAGCATTTTATTTATTAAAAATCATCTGTTCCGCTTCTTGCTACAGAAACCGGGAAAACACCGGCTCTATGGGCCTCATGGCCTTGAAGCAACTTTACTTTACTTTCAGGTCTTCTCGTGGAATGCTATCTGGGTCAGCTGCCTTGCCTTAGTTCTGGGAGTTGATGGCTTTGACCTTCTTCCATACAGTTCATGCCAATTACAGCATTTTTTACATTTTTTAAAAACATTATCAATCAATGTTCTACTGATTTTCCAGGTCCTTGGGCAATGCTTACAAAGCGGTTACCTGATGCAGCCTGTAGCAGATGCCAAGCCAGTGCAGTTTGCTTTGTATTATGAGAGCTTGTGTCCTGACTGTAAACTGTTCTTTGCTGAAATGCTGAGTCCATCTTATCAGAAGCTTAGCAGCATCATGGATCTGATATTGGTGCCATACGGAAATGCTATGGTATGTGAGCATTATTATGTATTCTCCTCACAATACATACCATTCTTAAATTAAATAGATGTTCATCTGTTCTTTTAAGCAGTCTTCAATGTAAGACTAGCACAGCCTTAGTTCGGTAATAGAGATTTTCAATTGCATGATCAGAGGAACTGAATAGCCTAGTTAGGATCATCATTACAGACTTGTTGAAGTGGTTGCAAGTAGGCCTAAGAAAAAGGTGGCTTTGTATTATTGTATGAAAAGGCCTGTAATCTGCATTTCCTCTCTAATTCAGTTGAAGAAGAATGCGGAAATAAAGAAATAGTGTAGTAGAATGTCATGTTCTAATAATAATAAAAAAAAAAAAAAAAATTCGGGATGTCGAAAATGTCTTTATACATCTGTTTCACTGTATGAATGGAATTATTAATGGTGTAGGATTTGAATTTTTTGTATGTTCATATATTATTTATGTTTGAAAATAAATGGACTTGTTTTTTTCTTTGAAAGACAGTTCAGATTATTTGTTTAAAATACTCCAGGAAACGAAAGTCGGAGATCACTGGAAATTTGAATGCCAGCATGGAAGTGATGAATGTCAAGGCAACATCATCGAGGTTTGTACCAGTTTCGATTCTCTTTATGCAAACAAGATGAATTTTTAAAAGTTTTTATCAGGGTGATTTTTAGCCATTATCAACAACATGCACTTTTCTCACACAAACTAGGTCTGTTGGTGAGCCTTTGTTACAGATAAAAGAACATCACTGTCCTTTTATTTTTAAAAATTCTGTTGTTGGGGCAGCGGCACCATAGGTAAGTGATTGCTTTCTTAGCACATTCCATAGTTGGATAGCTTTTAGCTAAGAATCAGTGCAATTTTTCTCCAATAAAATGAAATCGGTATTTCTCTTTTTTTGGCATTCCTTATGAATCAAAATACACAGACTTCATTCTTGTTAAAGAGGAATTTTTATGGTTGTTTTCATTGATTATATCATTACTATTTTACTGTTTAAGGAAAATTAATCTGACATTTACTTGTATCTAAACATTACTTCTTGCAGACTTGTGCTATTGGTGTTGTCAAGAATATTTCTGTATACTTTCCCTTTATCAACTGCATGGAAGCTTCTAATGCGCCTCCAGTCATGGCAGCACAGAAGGTAAATGCTTTGCAAAGTAAAGATTGGGACGACAATAAAACTTGTTTAGATTTACAATGTGATTTTATGCATTTATGCATTATTATCTGCTAAACTGGACAATTTTCTTTGTCTTCAACACCAAGGAGCTATGATTGAAATAGTAAAATGATAGTGCCATAAATTAATAATTCATGACCTGTAAAATGAACATAATTTTTATTCCATATTGCTTTTTTCTTTTATACAGATTAATAAAATGCTTCAAAATGTTGGAACTTGAAATGAAGATAAATTAATTTGAATCTTATTTTTCCACACAGCTGGGAAGTTTTCCCTCCACAATAAAAATTCCAGACTTTTTTCTATTGTATTAAGTTAACCCTAAGGAAGTAATCTAGAAGTGCAAGAAAATATTATAGTTACATGTATTTTAGTTGAAAATACAAAACATTTTGAGGAGATCTTACATTACACTTGTGTAGCTTACATCCTTACACACGTAATTTCAGTCCTCCTCAGCATTTATTCATTTTGCAAAATGCTGGACAGAGATGCAAAACTTGATTTACCACAGTTCTGACTTATACAAAGAAAAATGTTTCAAATGTTCATTTTTCTTTCTTCGCCAGTGTTCTCAAACATTCCCTGTTCCTCTGGATAAGATCATGGCCTGCAGCACCTCGTCCATGGGTAACAAGTTGGAGCATGAGATGGCAGTGAAAACAGATGCTCTCTCACCAAAACATGATTATGTACCTTGGGTTACTCTCAATGGGGTGAGTTTTCTTAAAGGAGACTAAGCTGTTAGCTGTTTTTTTCATGCCATGAGTTTGCCATTTTTGTGGTGTATTAGTTGTGAGCAAACAAAGCTCTTTGTACATTGTACTATTTCATGGTCCCCATATAAGAGGTTTTCCTCTCCCTACCCACATGTGAATTGGGTCCTGACATTTTCTGCCGGGGAAATAAACTTAATACAGGCTATCGTCCTTTCTAGTAGGAGATGATGTAAAAATCGTCTGTTCCATTTCATGCCACAGAAACATGGAGTTCCAACTCTATGGGTGTTGAAAGAACCTTCTTGACTTATAATAAGCTTCTTACATCATTTTACTTGCACTGGTTCTACCCTTTGCTGTGGTGATTAAGTTTTTGCATTATTTACGTGACAATGTATGACCACATGATTTACGTTATTGTACATGTGTCTGTGCATTATCTTTTTTTTTAAATTTTAGATCCGAAATATCTGGCTGTGAACATTTGTATCAAGCATTAAAAGTTTTATTTTTGCTGCTCGTAGGAGACAAAATATTTCAGCCCATAGCAAACTGTATGCCTGTAATGCTGTGTGATAGAAAGACTGAATTCTAGGCTGTAAGGGTTGGAGCTTATCCTGTTTTTATTACTCTATAGCATCAGAACAGATAATATCTCAGTACAACTCTAACGGGTGGCGATATGGCTGACTGGTTAGAGCGTTGGACTCCTAATCCAAGGGTCTAGGGTTCGAATCCTGAAGGTGACCGTGCTGTGTCCTTTGGAAAGACACTTTACACCATTTTTCCTCTCCCCACCCAGGTGCAAATTGGGTAATGGCCTATTCTGCCGGGGAAGTAAACCTACGACAGACTAGCATCCTGTTTAGGAGATGAAGTAAAAATCCTCTGTTTTGCTTCACGGTACCGAAACCGGGATAAGCTTCAGCTCTATGGGCCTTATTGGCCTTGAAGGAACTTTACTTTTTTTTACTTACAACTCTAACACAATGAAATTCCAAGACTCTGGGCTTTTATTGCACACCATCTAAATATCACTGACTAGTTCAAGGAAATCAGTTTCAGCATGTCACGAATTTCACTTGGTTATTCGAAGAATTCAGAATGACATGTATACAAAAGATTCCTATTCTCTTCGCACAGTCGTTTTCATGTTCTTGTTGGACGATTACGGGAAGGTTGCATTAATTAATTTTTGTTTAGATCTTCACTTAGAATGTTGTATTATATCTAGTCATCATTACTGCTTATACTTAGTACCTTTGACTAACTGACCTTCACCATCTAGCTGATCCCTACTTTATCTTTCACCCTTTAACATTAGCACTCATAGTATCTTTATTTAATTATGGGAATGTTTAAGCTTCAAGTATGTTCTACACTAAACTTTAATGTGTCTCTTTTCATATTTATTTTTATGATCACACATTCTTTTTTTTTTAACCTAGGTCCATACAGATAAGATTCAAAGCAAAGCAATGAAAAACCTGATAGGGCTCATTTGTGATGCTTACACGGTAAGATTTTCATCTGGATATGTTTAAATTTCAAAATTGTTAACTAGGTACTCAAAGAAAATGACTTTCCTCTTCTAGCTTACAGTAACAGCACTATCTTTATATCATTCTTACTTTATAAGAAATATTTTTACCCCCCCCTCCCCCTCTTTTATCCTAATGCAGATCTATCTTCTCTCTAAAATGTTCACTTCCACAACTGGATGATAGAAAGGAGAGAGAGAGATTTTATGTGAGCGAGAGTGCCCAGCATTGTGCACTTAACAAGGAGGAAGGAAGATAATGTTTGAAAAATATTAATGATAATAATGAGCAGAGGTGTCATGCCATGCCTTAATCCAACCAAAATTTGTTTAC
The DNA here is from genome assembly GCA_039654405.1 of Bullina lineata. Taxonomy (NCBI): domain Eukaryota; kingdom Metazoa; phylum Mollusca; class Gastropoda; family Bullinidae; genus Bullina; species Bullina lineata. The sequence continues at coordinate 5,557 of JBDFRD010241920.1, forward strand.
TCTTCTTTCTTGTTTCTATCCAGTTTGTTGATGATTGGTGTTTGCGTGAACTCTCTCCTTGGAAAATGTGTCCAGTAACATTATAAACACATGTCATTATTATTATTAGTAGTAGCAGTAGTACATGTAATGGTTGTTAAAATTAGTGTTTTCACTAATTAATTATTATTATTATTATTATTATTATTTTTACTTTTGTTATTATTATTCTTTTCACTGTTATAATTATTACTACAAGTGCAGAAGCCCGTTCTCTGAACGGCTTAATACAACTAGATAACTAAATTCGATAGACTGGATCATTTGAACATCTTGTAGCATTGTCTTTCAATAGGAACAATAAATACCATGAAATTGACATCGTTTTTGTTTGAGAGCATCTTAGAGACAGAAAGATGTACTCCTGTGTAATAGCAGTTAATGACTTCCCTTGATGAAGAAATACGACATTGCTTTGTCGTTGCTTGGGAAATTAAAGACAAAAATTTGCATGCGTACTTGTAAATTACAAAGAGAGTTGATTGCGCAGCGTAGCCTAGAATCGATTGCTGGATTTATCCAAGACGCGTTTGTCGTGGAATGGTGTTCTAACTGCCAAAGGATGTCTGGGGGGTGGGGGTGGGGGGATGCACAAAATGAAACCCGATGATATTAGGCCTTAAAAATAAAAAGAGCATAAAAAATTATTTTGCTTTATTTCACAATTTTAAGTAGATCTATGCCCATGCCCGAGAATGCATGTCTGTGAACATATCTGTGATTCTTTCATAAGTATTGGTCTACCCATTAAAGAGAGCCTGAGCGTTACATGTCAGAAAGTTACTCTTATTATAGTATGATTATTGTTTTCACTTTTATTATTTTATTACTGTGTTGTTCTTGTTTAAATATCAATACTATGAATATATCATTATCATCATCTTACCATCATTATCATTGCGCCCATACTATTTCCTGTTACCTGTTTTTCCCAGTTACAAAAACAAAGAAAATGCAAAAGAATTCGTAAATAACTACTAACACATTGAAAAACTTTTTTTTCTTTCTGTACAGGGCAAAAAGCCATCAGCATGTCAATCTACCTTCTAGCAATCTCAACGCTTCTTGCCACTGATAGCCGACCGTCAGTGCTCTACATTCAGGGTCATGATCTGTTTGCGACTGACGTCCAGATTCATTTTTGCATTATTGGTTTTGTTTTTTGTATTATATAGATCTAGACGATTTAAAAGGGTAAAAGTCTACAAATGTTTTAATGCTCGTGTCTATTTATTTAATATACTTTTTACTTTTGTAAAGTAGATCTGAGGGGTATGTGGGAATACGGAACTGGATTAATTCCTGGTTTGCTGTGTTGATATGATACAACCCATTCTCAAGGTCACAGGGATTGCATTTAATTTTATGTGGGTTTAGTGGCCAATTTGTTAGGCTAAAAGACATGCAAGAAAAGGTCGTGAGTTTGAAGCCTGGTCATGTCAGTACCGGCATGGTGCTCTTTAAAAAGGCATTTTGCTGTTTTTTCTCTCCCCATCTAGGTGGGAAGAGAATGCCAGCATACTCTGCAAGGGAAGTAAATCTATGACATTCTATTGTCATTCCAGGGAGGTAATCGTGTATTACTTCTAGCACTCTACAATTTTTAAATCTAGTTATCTTGGCCTTGTGCTTGTATACTTTGAAGGAACTTGCATTACTTTGCAATATTTATTTCAGTAGGAAGTAACTCAAAATTATCTGAGTTTTTTTTTGAAAATATATTGTAAAATACAATGTCCTTTTGGGGAAAAAATATAGATTGTCGTAATGACTGACAGAAAACCACAGTGCAAAGCCTTTGAAAATTTCCATATTTGACATGGTACATGTATTTTCTCTTCAGATCATTCCCTGTAAGTTTGTGGTTAACTTTTTTTTTAGCATACATTGCCAAAAAGTGGGAAAAGATTGAAAGTTGTTTAAAATGTTGAAATTAACATATCAACAGATTACTATTTCTTTACATTTTTAATAAGAACTTAAATATAACTGTTTGTGATTGTTGGCCATAATGCTACATTTCTTATTGTGGTATTTTTTATAGTGGGGTTAGGAAAGTTGTACAACAAAGTACTAATAGTTTCAACAAGGTACATTTATATAATATATAATATGTACATTATTATTTACAACAACTTATTTTCTAATTTTGATTGCTATTCATTATTTTTATTAGAATATACTGTGCTCGGCTCAAATTAAATTGTTGAAAGCATTTAAAAAAATACAATGATGAAAGTTAAAAAGATTTCAATAAAATCAATATCTAGATCTTCGGAAAGTGAGCAACATGCTAGGTTGAATGTCTCCACATGAAAATTGCTGAAATATTTGTTTGAGAAATGTAGTTTTATTTGTTTTCTGATGACGGCATTATGATCTCAGGGTAAAGAAAATTGTTTTGCTGTTGTTATCATTATGTATTAATGAAAAGCGAAGAATTTTAATACATTTATTTTTGTCAATTAAAGTTAAAATATTCAAGAGTTGAACCTTTGACATGTTATAACTTTTATGGTCTTTAAAAATATCCTTACAGCTATTGTCAACAACAAAAAATGAACAATGAGAGATGAACACAAAGATAGCAAAATATAAAACATTCTGGCAAAGGAAAAAAATCAGTTATCACATGTACTTTCAGTCATTAAAATACTGGTTTTAGATATTGGAGTAGTTCAGTCACATTTAATGAGTGCAATGCATGACATTCTTTGCTTTAGAAGCACTATTGATTCCGTGTGTAATCCAGACTTTATAACAGCTTGATGATTGAATAATTTGTACATAGGCCTACATATTTATGTGTATTGTGTACCCTATTTCTTGACAAACAGCTGAACTCAAAATTTGTCTATAAAGAAACTATTAAAAGTATTTTTTTGTACTTCATCATATCTTTTCATTTTGTTTATTGTGAGCTGGGCTTCTATGCTGTGCTGTGCGTGTAATCTCACTGACTTAATCCTCTTGGCTTCTTGTGGAGCATAGGGCCGCAGCTGTACACATGGAAGGCTATAAATGCTTTTCAAAAGAGTACACCTTAACAGTGGCCCGGTGGCCGAATGATTAGAGTGTTGGACTCCTAATCCAAGGGTCCAGGGTTCGAATCCGGGAGGTGACCGTGTTGTGTCCTTGGGAAAGACACTTTACACCATTTTTCCTCTCCCCACCTAGGTGCGAATTGGGCACTGGCATACTCTGCTGGGGAAGTAAACTATGACAGACTAGCATCCTGTCTAGGAGATGAAGTAAAATCATCTGTTCCGCTTCACGCTACCAAAACCGGGATAAGTTCTGGCTCTGTGGGCCTCATTGGCCTCGAAGGAACTTTACTTACAATCAGTAGTCGAGAAAATGAGGATTACAGAGTGAGGGAGATGGTGGATAGGATTAGACTGTGAGTAAGACAGTGAATGATAGCCTTGGAGAAAATGTGTGACGAAAAACTATAGCAAGTATTCACATTTTCTTGATTGTGTGAATGGCGCCAAGAAATATCCTCACATTTTACAAACATATTAATGTGATACTTAAATTATATAAAGACAATAAGTAAATACAAGAAAACGTTTATTCCACTAAATCTTTGTTGAAATTTTCACAGGTTCGGGAATGGATATACGATAACCTTACGAGTGACGGGGCAAAACCCAGAACTTAAGCCTGTGATCCAGTACATCAAGGGGGCTTTCCCATCTGCCAGACTATCTGAGAGGCATCACAACATGTTGCAGGTAAGGAAATGTAATCCCAAATGGTTCACAGAATAAGGTTTAGATGTGTTTCACAAAACAAGGACGTCACAGGTGAAGATCAAACGAGTTGACAGTTACTGTCTTCAAGGGAGAACAACAACAAGAATAACAATCACAGTAATTGTCGATATATTTGGTCTTGTGATGTCTTTGTTTTGTGAAGCACATCTATACTTTCTTTTGTTTATCATTTTGAATTATATTTTTAGTTTCACGCTCATGGCAGCCCCCATTTCACAAGTAATGAGCTTTTGTAAGAAAAAAATTAAGAACTTAAATAGTCTTTAGTTTTCAAAAATAGTGGAAAGGTCCTTAAAACATCCTTAAAATTTACACAAAAATATTTTTAGCCTCTGGTTTTTAGCAAAAGGGTTTAGCAACAAGCACTAAATTGTAAATGAAGGTATAAAGATGTAAATAGTGTAAAATAGTTTCTAGTATTTTTGTATTCGTAAAAAGTGTAGAAAAGTTTGGAAGAATTTCATAAAGCATTACTTCACTAATATAAAATAAGAATGGCCCCAGAAAATACACCCAAGCTACGTTGATGATGTTGCGGTAAGTCTGTTGTGTCCTTTAAAATTAATGGTATGGTACTTAAAATGTACTTAAAAAGTCCTTAATTTTGGTTTACATAAATTTTTATGAACCCTGAATAAAATGCAGCCCTTTTTCTCCACAGATTATTCACACATAATGAGTTCAGTGTTTACCGTACTCTGTCCTACTGGCTCTTCCTGCAACTCAACCCTAGTATGCAGCTCATGCCCTCACACAGCACAGTGTTGTCCTACTTTAACAGGTCAGAGATGGGGTCACACTATGACATGTTTAATTGTATTGACCACTGGTCAACACAAGTTTAAGCTTTCAGATGAAGGCCAATTTGCGTTGTTCTCTGCTGTCCTACTTTAACAGGTCAGAGATGGGGTGACACTCGACTTAACTTGACTTAACTTGACTTAACGCCTTCCGCGTCCTAGTGCTCTGACGAGGACGCCTCAGCTGCCTCTCTTATCCTTGTTGTGAGATTTCTCCAGTGTTTTCGATTTGGGGCCATGAGTTTCAGGTGTTCTAGGTCACTTGTATTCTTTAGTTTTAGTGGGTTGGCAGGCGAGAAAGGTCTTTGTTCAGGATTGTTGGTAGTGTTGTGACACTTAGACATGTTTAATTGTATTGACCACCGGTAAACAAAAGTTAAAGCTTTCAGATGAAGGCTAATTTACACATTGGCTAAATACTCTTTCTCAGGTTCAAAATGTCCATGCTCATTTTACTATTGTGGCTTCAAAGTTGAACAAGAATTTCACTTTGACATCAACTGTTGAAGGAAATTTGCTTCGAGTTTAAAAAGCGTTAATAGCTGGGATGGCATCGTTCTTTTCCAAGTTTTTCAATATAAGATTTCTGACCCTGTGTCTTGGGAGCGTTTATGGCATTGTGACCTTTTTAGAGAAATATTTTCATCTTCAGGCTTCAAGGAAAGTAGGCATTGGGATGGCTCACTCTTTTCAAAGCAAGATTGGAAATAAAAAAGATCAAGCACATTTTTTTTTAATGCGATAGAATACTAAAACCTACTTTTTTGGTAATAATGAATATCAAAGAAATTGTTTTGAAACTAATATTTATTTTTCAGCCTTCCCAAGACGTGCTCTTTCTTGGAAACAGATGGTGGTCAAATGTATGCTCCTCTCTTCTCCAGTGTTAGACTGCATGGCATCATCGACAGTAAGTTTATTATATTATAGAGCATGCATATGATATGTATATGATATAGAGCAGAAAGATCGTAGAAGCCATAGGACCACACGATGACCTCCTCACTGTTGCGAAGAAACGAAAATTAAAATGGTAC
>JBDFRD010242142.1:0-11207 GCA_039654405.1 Bullina lineata
GGAGAGAATGTGTGCGAGAAAGGTTGACTGAAATAATGAACTACTGATATAAAGAACTAATTTTTTTGCCTGGGCCTATTCGTTATATCCGTATTCTACTGTATTCATTTTCAAATACAATGAATGAAAGTAGGATAGGATGTCAAATGGCTCAAAGATTTAAGTGAAACTAAATCAAAATAGAACTGTTTAACTCCTTTCATTCAGTTAACAGCAGGATGAAGGCTTTGACAAATCAAAGTCTAACTTTTGCAGGGTCCAAGGGTTGAATGTCACACTGTGTGGAGGGGTGTTGCAAAGAATTGCTCCCACTGTATGTCTGCGTAATCGTACGAGGAGACAAAAAGACCAAATAGGTGGTGGCTCCCAATACTGAGTTTCCTGGTCCTCCAGGTTGGGGGTTGGACATAGGGCTAACACCCCTATTCTGTAAAAACACACTCGTCTTGGGAGAAGATGGAGTTTCCTACGAGGAATGTAAGATGCCCAATGGTCAAAACCGCAGGGACGCCGCTGAGCAAATGCCTCCATCTTTGAACAAGGATGTCCGGATTGGTTCATGGAACATTATGAACAATATGAGGCTAGGAAGACTGCACAAGTCACAAAAGAATGCAGAAGTACCGTCTAGATATACTGGGAATCATCCCCCCAAGGAACCCGAAAATGGGGAAGGCCAAGCGAAACATGGAGAAGATGTATGGAGAGAGACAAGGAAGGAAAAGGACAAACATGGTCAGAACTGGCAAAGTTATCCCAGGGCAGAAGGTAGTGGAAATCCCTTGTGTGTGGCCTATACCCAAGATAAGGGTGAGGGGCAATGATGATGATGATGATGAAGGGTTGAATGAGTCTTTTGATTGAAATTTCTTCATTTCTTTTATTCTTAGTCTGAAGACAGAGTGAACTTTGAACTTTCCAAGTCACAGCTCTTAGGTATACGTGCATCCAAGAAGGCATTGAAAGCTAAACCTCTGAAAGCCTTCTCAGAGTCCACAAAAAGTGGTAAGTAAAACATTTTTCTTCTATAATACTTTTTTTATTTCTTTGGTGATATTAGATCATAGAAAATAATGACCAATTTCTCTATATATATGTATTTCTTTTATTATCATTATATTTATCAGATGCATTCATTGAATGATATGGCCTGGAACAGAATCATCTGTCCTTTGCTAATCATTGATAACAAGTATAAGTAATGCCCAGATGTATTTTCACTATATTATGTTCACTGAAAGTATCTAAGAGAAATTTAAGGTAATGACATGTTGAGGGAATGATGTACTTTAAAAATGTGTGTGTGCCAACTTGTTCCTGTTCCAATATATTATTTTCTCTGTATATTTGTCATCAGATGATATAACAGAGAATGCAAAACATAGGCTTCATTATATTTCGCCTTCTTTTATTTTCCTTTTAAACATTCCTTTAACTAAAATGGCAGCTGTTACCACTATTATTGTGTCTTCACAGTGAACCTCGGATATAGTGAGGTTAAGGGGACCAGCCTTATGTCCTCATTGATCTGAGGTCTCGTTAAATACAAAGTCATAAGAACAGTGACTACAGGGTACATAATCATTGGAATCCCGTCATTTCAGTGATATTTTTTTATGAAATTGAAACTGCACAAGTTGTTGTGAAATTGAGTACAATGTTATTTTGCAGCAAGCAGAATTGATTTCTTGTCAATAAATATGAACTGTTAAAATTGTGTGCAGTAGTACTCAAAATGATTCTAGATCTAGTGGATTTTAGTAGTGGTGAGCGCAGGCATGATAAATCAAGAATTTAGATGTAGACTTCCTTTGGGGCGGATCAGGCTCCAAACCACTAATTCTATCAATTTTCTTTATACTTCTCGGGAACACAGTGGGGATAATTGTTGCCGGTCATCATAATCATATTCTGAATAGTTTTCAAACATAGGTTTCTTTAAAACCCTCCATTGTTATTTTTCTCTATGTGTCCAGATTCAACACCATTTTTAGCTGCTTGAACTTGATCGACACACACACAAAATCGTAGGAAAATTGCTGATCATCCTTTTTATCTCTCCAGGAAATTGACTAGATCAAGAATTTTGATGGTCAGATCCGGCTCCAAACCACTAAATCTATTCATGTTTTTTACTTCTGGGGAATTCTGATCACAGGTCTAAATGTAAATGATTATGTACATGGCAGAGGTCAAGGTCCTGTAATGGGCTGTCAACTTAATGTCCGACCTCAGGAAAATCTTGGGGGGTTCTACCTTATTATTTCCTCTTTTCAAAGCTCGTGCATTGTCTAAGGATTCATTGATGTCACTGGAATTTTATTATCTTTGTAACTACAGCATGATCAATCAAAATAATCCATTACGGAGCTTTTTGAAGTACAATGTAGATAACTTTTCAATTATATGGGTAATAAGAATAATTAGAACATTTTCTCAATGTAAAAGTGTTTTTCTTCCCTTTTTTTTCAATCACCATTTAGTGGAGCATTTGAAGGGGAAGAAGAAGAGAAAGAAAAGGAAACAGGAAGAGCTTGGGTTTGACCAGGAATTAGCAGATATCGGAACATCGTCTGTGAAGAGATTTAGAGCTGGGTAAGTGGATATTTGATCATAGAATACATCATAGCTGCCTTTTTTACCATTCACTGAAGTCTGTTGCAGATGAATGCCTCTGCCAAGGTTTTTTTTCTTCTCTGGTGTTTCTGTTTCAATCTATCAAGTTTGATCAGTTTGCTTTCTGTGGTCACTTCCACTGCATTTTTCTTCGTCTTTGTTTTGTATGTATCACATGATGAAGATAATATTTCATGTTTCCTTTAATGTTGAGGTAATGTTTGTGAAAATAAGGAATGAATTGATCAAATATAGACTTACATTTTGCTTTACCAAGTCTACAAGCATACTTATTTGCATTTATTTAGTAAACCTCTTTACATTGCCCTCAATTAATCATTATATTCGTGAAAAAACTGCGCGCACAATTTCACTGTGTGCAAGTGTGTGACAGGGGACTCCAAATGTTACGCCTGACATGAAGCAGAAGGTGGAGTTATATTGAATGAGTTTGCTTCTTGCTTAGACCCTATCCGTACGGCATGTTTTAGTAGTTTTACATTCATTTAGTATCTGTATATCGGGGGTGTGGGGTGTCAGTGCACCCCCATGTTTCATATCGTATAGTTCAAAAGCTTATCCGTACAAACGGGGTGACAATGTGACCCACATTTGTCATAGTACAAAATGTGGTTATGCTTATCCGTACACGAGGGGTGACGTGACCTCACCTAGACTAGAGAAATTGGTGTGAGGGGGTGTAAAGTAATGACCACTGGTCAATACAATACGAAACTCTTTGTTATAAATTTAGCACTAAAGTATGTCAAAATGAATTTTTGAGGAATACTGAAAATTTCAACAATAAAAATTCCCTTGTAAGCATTTTAACAACAGCCATAAAAACGACCTCTGAGGTACGTTTTGACCCCCGGTATACGGTTAGGGATAAACACTCAAATGAAAGTGGATGTCCACGGCTGAATTCAGAGGGTGATTAGAAACCATCCTGCTGATTGTGTTAGGATATTGTGAGGTGCAAGGAAAAAGTCAAGGCCTTAAGAAGTTAGCTGTGTTGACCACAAATATCAAATGAGGAGTCCAGGGGAAAAACGGGCATAGTCATATAGTCTGAGAGAATTGAATTTCTAAGTTTGAAGACTCATACCTTTACTCATGTTTGATTTAGGGCTTATAGCTTCTTTCATCCTGATGAACAGCCATTCTAGGTCTGTGTTGCAAAAAATTAAGCCAGTCATACATCTCAATACTGAATATAGCACATTTTCCCAAGTCACATTTTTGTGACTATGCCTGTTTTTCCCCTGGACTCCTCAAATATTTCAAGGTTTTTTTTTTTCCACGTGATGGACATCAGGGCTTTGCAGTGTTCAGTGGATGGTCAAATAAGTTATATACTGAAGTTCTTCTCCTGCTCCCATTGAAATATTGGGTCTCTGGGTTGTTTTTTTTACTTCCTGTAAATTTTTTCAAAACCACTTAGATAATTATTGCACGTCACTGTCAATATGCAATGCCATGGACCGGCTGTGTTTCTTTGGAAAATTGGTTAGTTAGACAGCTTGACTAACAGACTGATGAGGATTCATCTTTGAATTGAAATTTGGTTGAGCAAATTGTAGAACTTTTGCAGTGGAAAACAAAAGGAACTCTTCAGTTGCATCAATACTGAAGATCTCTGTCAAAACTGTTATTATGTCAACATTGTTTATTTGTAGAATTGGCAATTAAAAGAAATTTAACTTATAGTTTCAGTACTGATAAAGACTTTATGGATATTTATTTTCATACAGCCCATCGTACCAAGAAAGAAAAACAGCTGGTGTTGCCCCCCAAAAATTACTGAAGTCACAAGGTAGAAAAAAAAGGTAAAGTTCAATACTCTTATGTTTATGGCTTTCCTTGAGAGGTAATCACATAAAAAATGTAATTGTGTTAAGTAGCACTTCTATCTTTAATGAGGACTTAAAGTGCTCTAATTCAAGAATTGTGAACTGCATTTCATTCATAACATGTAATTTTGACAACTTCTAGCAACACTATTAAAGTATAGAAGTCAAATTCAATGAAACAAGTAAATAAAGCTTATGCTTTCATTAGACCTCTACACGCAGCAGCATTCCAATTTGGTTTGATGCAAAGAAATAGACTTTTTGCTTTTGACAGTCACTAATTTCAGCAGGGTAACGCACAACTTTGTTGAAGGTGCAACAACAGATACAAAGTCAGTTATAAAATCAATGAAAAAATCTTTTTTCTAGTCTTTCAAATGCATGCACACACATAGTACACACATACACATGCATGCTTGATGCTCGCACATGCCCATACACAATTTGATGTTTAAAATTCTGCACTAAGAAGACTGAGAAAAACTGAACATTTGATGGCAAGACAAGTTCTCCAACATTGAAGTGTTTCAGATAGATGGACTGCTGAGCTGAAAAGCTTGCTAATCCTGGTCCAACTGCATTCTCAGTTCAGTAGATTGCAATAATGTGTCATGGATATTACTTGCACTCTTATTATGTACATAGTTTGACCAAACATTAGTTGATAGATTTATCTAACTTGCCTACTGATAATATTATATATAATTTATGTGTGCAATGATTTTTTAAGGACACGTTTTGTGGTTTCTTAATTTAGATTTTTGTTTTTACAGGAAGCACTGAAGTAATGCGAGGATGGCCATACATATGTGTGCTGATCAAGAAATTTGTGAAAGCAATTTAACTGTTTCAATAAACTTTATTGTTTCACTCTTCTAACTTCTAGTTGTATTTTAGCCTACATACGCATTAATGTATTTTCCTGTTTTTGTTTTCTTTGTACCGGTAACATTTATTTGTCACTGGCAATGATATGGACTAAAGGGATAAAAAAATAATTCATTACACCCCACCCATCTTTGCATACAGCATTCACAAACGGTCATTTGCAGAAAAATAAATAAATATGATTGGAGGTACGAAAATAAAATGGCTGTAATAATATCCTCGCAGATTTCTGGGTTGTAGATCTAGATCAAGTGTGCTCTCTGAGCAAATTGTTTTTTGTGAGAAAATCATGAAGCAAATAAGACATCTCGTCTTTTTGCGAGCAGTTGTGTGATACAGATCTATTGTAAAAGGCTCAGGACTTCAAAACGGATGATAAATTAAAATCATGTGAATTTATCCATTTTGTCTGTAATAGGCCCTTATAATTATATATGCTCTGGACAAATAAGGCAAAAAATGCCCGTTACCATCAACAATTACTTTCCTGCTTTTCTATCATTAATTAGTTTTATGAATGGAAATTTCACCCTTGTGAGCATAACTTAGTAAAAAGTTTAATTTTCTGGCAAACAAGAATTTAAACCGTTTAATCTTGTCAAGCTATATACAGTTATACTGTAGAAAAACATTTAAGTGAGCTGAGCAATGAGTATGTTACAGTATTTGAATTAGACTAATATCAGGTTTTGCAGTGTTATGGTTTTGAAAAAATGGTTCCTGAATTGAAGATATGTTGTTATATCGTAACTCACAAACACACCTTCATTTTCACACAGAAAAAAAAAAAAAAAAAGAATCAGTCTTCATGTGTGTGTACAACATCAAAATGCAGACTTCCATTTATTTTTGATCTGGTACAGCAAAGAAAACTTGTCCATTTTCTGAAAAATTAACATTAACAAAGCATTGCAAGAATCTATACTTCTTAATCTTAATACTATTACAATTGGTCTTGTCAACCAAAATATGTCCCAAAACATCTATCCAAATGTTCCTCACCCAGTGAACTGAAAATAAAGTTTTATTTATGTACTAAATGCATTATTAGTATCACATTTTCATTAAAAATACAAAGCTAGCATTTTAAGAACAATGAAAGTAAGAAATATTTTTCAAGCCCTTTCAAATATTTCTTCTTAATAAAAATGAAAACCAACTTGTTACGGTACATCTTTTTTAGTTCCATGTCATTGTTTTTGTTTTCATACTCTTGTCTTTTTAAAAATTATTTTGTTTATAACAATGTTTGTTTGTTTTGGAGGGTTTTTTTTTCCATTACATGCATTAAAGAAGTATTCCTTTGTCAAAAAAAAAGATATAATTAGATCTAGCATTGGCATTCAATGCCAAGGCAATGAAGAATTATTTCAGGTCAGAAATGTAATACCTAAGACCAACCGTGATTTTAGCTCATGATGCAGACTTTATGTGTCCTCCAATTTTATTATGTCACAATTGAAGGGGAAAAAATCAGGTTCCTCTTCTATTTTACTCTTATGATTTGAAAAAAATATCCTCAGGAACAATTTACAGGAGGTGACAAGATTGGAGAGACAATGAGATCAGAAGACTAGTAATATAAACATACAAAAGAAAAAAAAAAGGATGATCAGGGTTTTTTTTTTACAACAGCAAAAACAAAAACAAACGATGAACATTTCAAAGGTCATTTGTGAAGAAATATCAGAAAAGTATCTTCTAGCCTACTTGATACAAAATACCTTTCATCTGAAAGGCACAGTAAATAGGAGGTGAACAGCTGTCTGAACATTTCTTGCTTTTTTTCTCTTAAAGAACTAATTTGTCTCCAATGTGTACAATATAATTTAAGTATGGCCAGATCATGAGAAATATAGTTGACAGTAACAAATAAAGTAAAGCAATATGTGCATGAACATAATAATTTGGTCACTTCATGCACCTCAATACAATGTATACACAAGACTGATAAAAATGTAAGTAAATGTGGATGACAAATGGCGAATTTCATATAAAATTCATGAAAACAAAAACACCCAAATTCATAAATTAAAAGAGGCATTTGAATGTGTTACACATACAGTCAAGCACGGATAACTCAAACAATTCTTTGGGATGTTTTATCTTGTCACGGTTGTAGAATGTTAAAGAATGTGTACAGAATTATAAAGTACTGTTGCAGAAACTAGCGAAAGAAAGAAAATGATCATTTTGGTATGAACAGCTTTGAGCTTAGCTCGCATACAAACACAAACAGCTTTATCAACTTCCTGACTTCGCCAATCTATTACTACCATACTAGGCTTTTTACATACATTGTATAGGTTCGGGGTATTCGTGCCTGACTGTAACTTGTAGTCATGTGATGCACAACACTAATGCAGGTTTTCATTAGGAAGCAAGAACTAATTCAGCTGCTAATTTATGTCACTGAAATATATTTGTCTATAATCACAGCCTGTAAATTGTGGAGGTACCCAATCAAAATTGAATATTATAGTAAGAACAATCATTAGTCAATTGACAAATTTCAACTGCCTGCAAGAGAAATGACTAACTTTTCAGTAGACATACAAAAAGAATAACAAATGTCTTTGGGAAAAAGACAAGATTGGCACACTTCATATTTTACCGTGACTTTTTTGCCCTAATTCAATTTCTTAGGACATAGATACAAACACATTTTTATGTAAAAATGAGGTGCAGCTGCCTGGAGAGGATGGCAGGGAAAGTACAGTGTATGAGAGAGAGAAGGGGAGGATGGGTCAGTGGACAGGACCTCACGTGACGTACAAACAAAGTAGGCCTACACCTTCTCATAGCCAACGATGACTGACAAAACATTCAGAGTATTGTTAAGCCAGTACAAGAGTTTGCAGGTCGCCAAATATGCTTCCGCTAATGACAGAGCCCTGGTAATAAGAATCCAATAATGGAGCCCTGCCTGTGTTGTTTGACTGGGTCTAGTGCATCATGTTGCAGTAAATGTCCAGCAAAGTGAAGGAGGGTCAATTGTAGGCCTACAGGATACACAGCACCTAGACATGATATACCATGTAGTTGAAGAGTTTTTTTTTTAGATCTGAATACAGATTTGGGCACAAAGGTAAGCCTTGACTGTCTTCATATCTCATAAAATATAGTGACTTTTGCCATCACCTGCAGAAGCTATACAAGAGTTACAATGTAATTAAATGACAAATGACAGTCAAATCTTAATGATGAGTTGATAAAACTTTAAGGAATGATAAGTGATCAATGTGATGTCTGAATAATACATTACCAAAGGAAGAAAAGTCCCATCTGCCCATTAGTTAAAAATGTATGTTACTAATGTGTACCTATTCCCAGATCATAATTTTCCTTGCGTAGTAATTTTACTCCAATTAATTAGTGGGAGTGATAAAGCAAAATTGTACATTTTCCCTAAATCTTTTTTTTTTTTTTTTTTTGAGAAAAAAAAAATGTTCATGTTTTAAGGCCTGAAACTTTCACAACTTTCAAAATTATGCACTGCAAGTGATAAAGCTGACTGACTATATTTCAATGCTACGCAAAAATAAGTGATTTAGCTGTCCATCGGGAGGATTACGATCGAGCAACAGAGGTTAGCGCTGCCCTGTCAGCGATAAGACTTATGCTCATACTACTCATGGTATAAAATTATAATTTTAGCAGACAATTGTACAAATAAACACAAAGACAGAAAAGTTATTTCAATCACATCATAGTTACAAAAATGCCAAGGTTCATTTTTGGTTTGGAGCAATGAGTATTTAATCTGTTTCATGACTAAATTTCTGTGAAAAAGTAGTTTTAGATCTACTACATTTGGAAGTATGGATGCTCCAATACGTAGCCAGTTCACTATTTTTATGCATTTTTCCCCCTCTATTTGTGCCCTTATGAGTTGAGCAAGAGCAACAAGTAACACATTATTAAACTTATGACACTTATTCATGTGTTTAATCAGACTTTCAAGTGATACATGTATTACATTGTCATTGGTTTCAACATTTTAATAAAGACATTTATCACAATAGTTTGAACTTTCAATGCCATATATAGGTTGACATAATTTCCACTACTGATAGCTTGCTCCTCAAGGAATGCAAATTTATATAAAGTCCAAAGACATTTTCAGGACCAATTCAAGATCAGTTAACATTTCAAATAACTGAACATAAATATAAAAGAGTCTTGTTTTTCTCTATCCTCCTTGGCACAGACAAACTGAACAGACAGGAATATTGATGTGGAGCATGTCACAAGTCTGCACAATATGTGGAGGTGAGGGCATAAATAGTGTGTACAAAAATAGAGCAAACCAACAGCACATTTAGCACTGTTAATGCCAAACGTATATTTTTCAATCCGAGAATACAGTTGAAGTGTACATCATCAATTATATATTTATACAAGAGATAAAAAGGTAATCCTTTCTCAATGAATTGTTTCATTTCATGTCCCAACTTATAGAACGAAAAGTGTTGTCTAAACCGAAAGAAAAAAAGTTACTGGCATGTTTGGAAGATGTCACTCGAATATTGAACAACATACTGTGCTGTAAGTGTGCTGAAAACATTCTCATAAGACACATTTTTTTGATATGATGCTTTAATTTTGACTTTGAGTTAATAGAGTTTGAAAAAAAATTAGAATGCTATATGATATTATGTCATTACACAGTGCTTTAGTGTTTTCATGATAAAGGGAAACACAGATACTGAAGAGAAGAAATAGTTTTCCAAGAGCTGCACATGCTACAGTGTACATCAATGTCAGTGAAGGAGCATCATAAGAACAAAAAACGTTAAATAATGACAAGTATACATTTTGTTGCAAACAATAGATGACAGTAATTACCGTAGATAAATATGCTTAAAATCACGAAGTTTGAAACGATATTCAAGATCAAGAGCATTAATTACAATTTTTACACATTAAGGCTGGTTTCTTATTACCTTCTTCCATTTCTTCTGCCATTTGATTTGATGTAGGAGTTACAAAAAACAACTGAGATGCACCATCTGAAGAAGTCTGGAGAAGTCAACATTGGTTCATGCCATTCAAATATAACGTAAATAAAAATGACAAAGAAATGAGTTCAATATCCAAGGCTTCCAAATTCAAGAAGCCTCTATTGTTTCATCAGAATGAGGACAACAATAGTCCACAGCATTTTTCAAGATACAGTGGTCTCCGCCTAAGAGCCTGTCATTCATGTGAAACACGCACTGAACTACAAAATCTGCCTACAAACACGGTCTTCTTACCCAATCGGATTTTTTTGCAGCCGTCGCCTAAACCACCAACCGCCCTGCTTTTGTTCTAGGGTTAGGTCATAGCTGTGATGGAAAGCAAAGCCCCGTTCTCTCTGCCCCACCCCCGTTTGTTCCCCAAGGCTTATTTGCGTTTATGCGATTGGCCTATCCGCTCTCATCGCTCAAAGCGTGCCCATCCAGCTGCATCCCCTACCGGCATCTTAGACCAGTCATAATTGGCTAGATGTACACTTTGTTGTCTCGCCCCTATTCTCCGACTGACACCTTCAGCATGCCCCGTCTCCATGGTCTCGACGCCGTGTAACCCCCCACCCAGCCGCCGGTACTTCACATATCATGATGAAACACCGCTCTTTGTTTTGATCTATGTAGTGGAAACACGGCGTCTCAGCGAGGGATCAGAACCAAGACAGGTCTTTGAGTTACATTTTATGGAAAGGAGCCCGCCAGCGTCTTGCACTGTTTTGCGTAATGCAGACGGGGATAGTATAGCAGGGAATAAGCATTATTTTGATTGGTGTTTAAAATTTAAGTAAGCCAATCACAGATTGATTTGGTCGGCTGTATGTGTTGGTGGGGGGGG
>JBDFRD010242253.1:0-11205 GCA_039654405.1 Bullina lineata
TTACGATGTGTGTACCGGTATTTGGACTTTTCTGATAAAATAGGAATAAAAACCAAAGTGGAGTGGAATCGTAAACGGGGATATAAGGTTTATGCTGACTCGATATTATTAGGTTGTATTTTCAACGGCAAATGCATAAAAAATTTTATGAAGACGGAAGTGGACGAATATGGAGAAAACTGAAGAAAAATTGATGGATGCAATAATATGAATATGAAGTGGAACAAATATTGTAAAGTCAGAATATGTACAGCCTCTTTAAGCCCGTGTCTTGGGATCCGCACTGTAAAGGATTCGTTCACATCAAATTAATGACATCGGATGACCGATCACGGCCGAGTGACATCGGTACAAAAATTCTCTAAATCATATGATCGTGTTCACACCAACCTGACGACATCGGCCGACTAATTTTCTCTCGGCCGTCGATTTTTAACTTTTAGCGCTGCAATAAAATTTCAGCGACACTCGGCCGTGTAGACAACAGGAAGCGATTGTTTTTCTTTTATCTCGCGTACGCCGAGCCGCTAGGCTGACGACGTCTAGAAATAGCACAGGTGGGGTGCATGAAGCAAAAATTTAGCAAACATTTTTTTTCATCAAATGTTATTTTTGAGCACAGATTTGAATTCAGCGACCCAAAATTTTGTATGAACGCAAGTGTTAGGCGTTTTATCGCCTTTTAGGGAATTTTAAAAATATTTTTTTTATTCTTCCTTACCTCCCTCTTTGCAGATGTATGGTGATACCAAATGAAGTAAAGTGTTGAAGGTTTTGGCTTCATTCGTATGTATGCTACACATTTTTCAACATCTGAGATTACTTGAGGAAGGAAATTGCGGTTTTCAACAAACTCACAACGTTGAGAATTAATGGGATCAACTTGTCTGTCAAGAATGGCTAATCTGAGTGGGTCCGTCAATCGTCAGCAGCAAACTTCACTCGAAAAGCGAAAATAGAACGAGACGAGACCACGAGCACAGTTATTAGTACATCCCATATTTTCACGACCATCAGAAAGTTGAGAAAGGAGAAAGCGAGATTTATGTCGAGAAAGACCCCCAAACCAAAACCGACTTGTCCATTCTTTGACTTTTACAAAATGGATGCTGAATCATTGATGCTGCTTGAAAAGGACGCTATAATATAAGCCAACGTAAGTATCGTAAAGCCGGGTTCTCGTGTTGGCTGTTCTCGGCGCAGCGTCAGCGCCACAAATGTAAGCATGAATACGCCAACCTACAAATTGTTTGTTGCTGTCTGCATGAAAGCCGAAACACGTGCTAGAAGCGCTCTGGCGCAGTACAATGTATTTTCAAACTACGCTTCCCAAAGCGATTTCCCAAGTTCGCGGCGCAGTGTTTTGTCACCGTCGACTTGCCCAAAGATGACGCATCCATTTCTACGCGTAAACGCCCCTTTTTATTGCAATACAGAAGATAGACCTATTTTTGGAAGCATTATTGACTTTGACTCTTCGTTTGTTTGAGAAGGAAAAGGCGGGAAGTATGGCACAACTTGCTGTCTTGTCTTTTTCTGTGTGTGCAAGGGACCTACAGGCTTTCCTGACACGTAGATCTACGGTGTACTATCAACAATGAAGTTTACGTTTCAAGTAAACTAATTGAACATGTCTGGAACAACCCGTGTTTGTAGCCTACAGGTAACACCCCAATTCAAATGACTACCACCAGTGCACCATATTATCCAGAAGTGTATTACACAGCGAAAGAGCCATCGGATGTGATTTATTATGCATATCAAGAATAAGCATTTAGATGTTTCCATTAAAATAATATAAAAACAATCATTTTAACAATATTTAGTTACATCACAATCTATATCAAGTATTAATATTATATATTATATATCAGTAAAATGCTGAAAAGTAAAAAAAAAAGTAAGGTTCCTTCAAGGCCAATGAGGCCCATAGAGCCGAAGCGTATCCCGGTTTCGGTAACGTGAAGCGGAACAGATGATTTTGTGATGTTTGGTCAGGCGCGCACTTTAAAATTCATCACCGGAATCTTTGACGAATTAATTATTACGGCGTCGCTTGCGGCTCGCATATTAGGTTTAGGGTACGAGTTAAAGGTAAGGGTTAGGGGCAAGGGTTAAGGGTAAAGTATAGGGTTAAGGCGTAAGGGGTAGGGGTTGGGGTGAGGGTTAGGGGTAAGGATAAGGGGTTAGGGTTAGAGGTAAGGATAAGGGGTTAGGGTTAGCGGTAAGATTTAGGAGTAAGGGTAAGGGATAGGGTTTGGGTTAGGTTATCCTGTCCCACAAAGAAAGTCTCTACACAAACTTCACGACAATAATGGAAATTAAATACTCGACAACAGTTTCACTGGAAGACACACTCTCACTACACGTTGACTCTAGAATTGTCTCCTCAATAGAAACTCCACGAATAAAACAATACACAGGAACAATAGATTTTTTAAACAAAATATGAGTCCCCGAAAAGACGTATTCTTTCTCGCATTCACATAATATTTCCCACTTTTGTTGCACTCGGACTTGTAACAAAAGAAACAAAAACGCCCCAGCTTCTCTCCTTGCTTTGCTTTCTGAAGATTGCACAGCACTACTCCACAGTTAGGACACAGTCAAGATTTCCGGAATAATCTTAAATGTTAACAAAAACGAAATCCACCCTTCCTCACTGGAATATATAGTATATACGAATATAATTTCTCAAAATTCACAAACTCTAACGGACACACCTCAGCCATAACAATTCCAACAGACCAATGAGCCGGCAAAATAGGACAATTTGTTTTTTTTCTATGTGTTTTTTTTTATACACATGACATTTGCATACCAGAGCTCCGTACTCTCATGCATGCCCACGCACAAGACATGGATATGCAAAACAGCGATTAGTTTTTATTGCAAAATGTATTCACTGATAACGGACACAGACACAATGAGAAATATTGCATGTATAACAAAAAACAATGGCAAAAACACGCTTTTCCTCAGCAGATGACTTTATTAAAAAACAGTAAAAGTACTGAGACCTTACCTCCAACTTCCTCGATAGCTCAATGAATAAGGACTCTGTTTGTAAACTTGCATGTCACCGGATCGAACCCAGCCCCAGTCATTACGTTTATTTATGTAATGTATCATAGTGAATTCAAACCAATCTGCAGGGGAGTGAGACAGGGTTGTGTGTTGTCACCTGGCCTCTTTAATATAGTGAAATTATTCTACGAAACATCTGTGATCATGACGGAGTAGAAGTCAATGGCCAGAACATAAACAATCTAAGGTATGCAGACGACACTGTACTAATTGCCGACTGTGAGAAGAAGCTGCTGGGGGTTAACGTTTTTTTTGGTTATCTATTATATATTTGGCAACTTTTTTTGCTTGCGCTACTTTTCCGGACAAACCGCAGAGGCTACGCATTTCAAATTTGGCATGACGGTACAAAAAGATAGAACGGTCATCATGACGGTCTTCAATTTTTGCTGTTTTGAAACGCTGAATTAAAAAAAAAAGATTTGACAAATGTTCCGATCCTTCTACCGCGTTTGCTCTCGGCATGGTCGGAAACGAAACAAAGTTTTGAACCGGAAACTTGCCTGTGGCGTCACGTAAATTTGCTTAGTCTTGCCTTTCCGGAGACACGGGTAAATGAATAACACTTTTAGGCACTACGATTTCTGGTTTTTCCTCTACGCCCAAAAGGCTCCCAATTTGACGTCACGTTTTTTGCCTTTATAACAGTTTGTGCTCAGTTACTTTGCAAAGTGAAATTCCTCCGATGGCTCCAAAAAGAACATAATTGAACGCAAGTGAAGTCAAGATGGCTTCGCAAGATCGAAGTCAAGTTCGGTATACAATATGTACTGGGTTTAGGGTTAGGGTTAGGGTTAGGGTTAGGGTTAGGGTTAGGGTTAGGGTTAGGGTTAGGATTAGAGTTAGGATTAGGGTTAATCTTAGGATTAGGATTAGGGTTAGGGTTAGGGTTAGACACACTAGACTTCCTAAAGGCAAAAAAAGACATGACGTTATATCGGATCCGTTTTAGAGAGGAACCCGTAAGTGGTAGCGTTTCAGGGGCTGGTAGCGTCTCAGAGTGTTACAAGTGTGCTTACTCTTGCCTTTCCGGAGATGCGGTTGAAGTGTGAAGATATTTTCTTATTATTTTGGCGTGTGACAGATTTTTTTTTGTTGTTGAAAATTCTAGACGGATTTTTTTCTGGATTTTGTTGTTGTTGTTGTTGGTGTAGATTCTAGAATCTATACGGATTTTTTTTTATTGTTGTAAGCTTAGATTGTTGTAAATTCTAGATTTAGATCTAGATCTACGTCTAGGCCTATCTAAAGTTTTGGACCCAACTCGGCTTTTGACGGATTCACGAGGTGAACGCAATGACCTTCTTCCACTTTGTTGTTTCAGTTTCATATTCATTGTTGTAATTATTACTGTATTTATCTTTTTCTCAACACTTTCACGCCCGAGATGGTGGTTTGGGGATGTGTGTGTGTGTGTCTCTGTGTGTGTGTGTGTGTGTGTGTGTGTGTGTGTGTGTGTGTGTGTGTGTGTTTGTGTGTGTGTGCGGGAGGGGGGCATTGGGGAAGGATATATGCTTAATTTTGGAACACAGAAAGACATCCCGGGCGAAGCCGGGTACCCAACTAGTAATACAATAAAGCTGAACATGATTCCACACACCGACAAACATGATAGTAATTAATAATGTCTTTGTGTTTCCCAGCATAATGAACCGCCTGATCCTTTTGATTGTTGCCTCCCTGTGCGCCCAGCTGGCCACATGTGAAGAAGGTAGTATTCGCCGTGTTTTCACAGTCTTTTCTCCAAGTAGGCCTAGATTCTATTCCAGACTAGCCAATTGATTAGAACTAAACCGTAGCTCTAGACAAGCTACTGGGTCTTGCATGTCCAGATTTGCCATCACTTTGTTATAACCTGTATCAAAAGAGATAAAATTTGAAAGTTGCTTAAATTTGTGTTTGTACAAGGTATTGGTACAAGGTATTAGTGTTTTATTCGGCGGATGTGAGCTGAGCCATTACTTATTTAGAATGATCTTGCGTAAATGAAACAGCTGTAGATATCCAAGAACACACTGACTGAAATATGCGATTATTTAGCGAAGGTGCACAAGGGAAAGATACCCTGAAACTGCATGTTGGTGTTTTTCACAACTCTGCAAACTTCATTTTTTGTTGATAAAACAGCTTGAATTATTCATAAAAATTCAAAAAAGAGCTTCTAGTATTCACTTTCATCTCCTGCTCATTCACTTTTATCCGTCGTTCATTCACTTTCTTCATCCACTTTCGTCTCTTGTTCATGTGTTAGAGGGAATCCTGACCACAAGGCTTCGTAGCAGTTTTTACCATTTTCCTGGCGTCCTCAACATTATGGTTTACTGACAACTCTGTATTATGGCTACGGAGAGAATTTCACGCATTTAAGATTATATTTCTCAATATTAATACATGTATCATTATTTACTTTTACTTCATTAGTATGAATTATTGTTTTGTCATCTGTACAGCTTGTAAACAATATTTATAGTAAGAAATCACGACAAATATGCCTTCTTGAATTATGATCTATTCAGGCGGGGATTGTACGGACGAGTCTGATCAGTGCAGCTTTTGGACCAGGGTGGGGGAATGTGATAAGAACGAGGGTTACATGATGAAAGGTTGCTGCAAGTCGTGTAACGATCAGAAACTTCGTAAGTAGAAAATAGTAGGAAATACTGGTTATATTGTTTTGTGGTGGTCTACGGAGGAAGGATTGTATTTTGAATGAATAATTTCTCATTAATGTGTTAGATTTCCTAGTTAGGTAATTTCGAAATTCTATTATTTAAAACTGGCGTTTGTTGTTGGAAACTTGTAACATGTCTTCAAAAGTTAAGACCGGCAACCGTTTAAAATATAATGTAAGCTAAGACCTGTGGTTTTTTCTTAATTAGATCTAGAGCTGCATGCTTGTGTGCTTCAACAAACCTAAAAACAGCAACCTTGAACTAGGCCAAACATGTTGCGCAAAAACATGAGTTTGTTTGCCCTTTGAAATAAAGGCTTAAATAATGCGGTATTTGAATACGTTATGTTCCTGAAGAGTGTCGAATGGCGTTTAGTTTAGTATGTAAGATAGCCAAGATGTTTTGTTTTCCTCTAAAGCATGAGGCGGTCTGTGTTCCGCGCTTTTCGGGGCAGTGCGTGCTGATGGAGAAATAAGGCTTACTTTTCAGTCAGATGATTGTTCTCTGCAGCCTGCACAGCTCGCCACGTTGTGTTGAGTGGACGCTGCGGGCGTGAAGCAATAGTAACGAGCGAGCAGCCGTACGGCATTTCACAAAATTTCTTTACCTCCGGCATCGTAAAATGGCCTATCCCATACTTGACATCAATAGGAATGGAAAACTGACGAAAATTAATCAAACAATAAGGTTTGTTCTCTTCTTTCTCTGGGTGGCAATGCAAGGGTCGGAAATGACCGTTTCAGGCGTCTATGCTGATGAAATGATATCTCCACTTCTTCAGATCGAGCCGGACTTCAACTTACCCGTACCCCTCTAGAATATTATAGTTGTAATCATCATTTCTTTCAGTTAATTTACTTGTATCCTATCACACCCAGTCAAATTAGTAGGTTCTGTAACATTTTTTATTTTTTTTTCTTATAACTTTAGCAACTACATATAGATCTATTATTGAGCATGGTCGACTAGAACCTGTTTTGGAAGATTATATTGAACAACTTTAAAAACAGATTTTAAAAGCAAACCCACTCGTGGCTTTCTCTACTGAAACATATTTTGCAATTAGGAAATATACAACGCACTTTTCATCCTCTTGTCATACTGCCTTGAGCAATCGAACACATTGTTATTGTCACTGCACAGTGGAAATATGTATGCTATTTTAATAAGAAACAAAAAGTAACACATCTTGTCTGAACCTCAAAAGTTTCAATTGTAAATAAAGGAAAAAAAATACTTGTACGAGTGTGCCCCTTTGTTCTGAGACAAATCAAAACCCAGGAATTGGAGACAAACTAGGAGCCACGGTTAAAGTTATCACGTGACTTTAAGTAATTGTTCATGTTCCAACACATTGAGAAATCGATTTATGTGCATTGTTCTAGATTTGAATACATGTAATCCTCCTTCCCCCTTCAGACATGCAGAAGAACAATACGAAATATTATTACATCTATTATTCTAGATATGATTCTTTTACAATTATATATCTCACGATTATTAAAGGTATTTTTTAATGAAAAAAATTGTTTCACCTGTTGCAGGTTATGGCTGCGATGACTACAATGATCAATGCGAGCTCTGGTCCCAAACTGAACAATGTGAGAATGATTCAGTGAAGGCAGATTGCTGCAAATCCTGCACGGCAGTGGGTAAGTCAGAGGATTTTTTTTTTTTCATATCAGGGTAGTAAAATGGAGATGTTGCAAATCACAAATTATTTTTATAATGCATACAAAGATCACGAAGACTTACTTTCATTGCGCGCGCATTATCCGTTAGGCTCAGCGCGCACCATCCCATTTTGCCTCTTGAACGCCACGTCAAATGTGCAAAAGAATCCGCTTTTGCACGCCTGACGTCATTTAACTACCCGAAACTTATACTTTGCACAGCTCTACAAGACAACGAGCACCAGCGCGTGCACTGCCTTACGGCTAATGGTATGTCAGCCTTTTACCCTCAGGTCCCTTGTCGTTTCTGCCTGTACAGGAATGGAAAACATGGGGCCATTGCTGCACACTAGGTTGCCGGACTCTAAACCTGATTGTTTATGCCAATCTCGCTTCGCGTTATAAGGAACGACACTTTACGCAATGTGTCTTCTCCCTTCCAAATGCAAAGTGGAAACCGCAGTATCCACAAGCGGAAGTAAACTTTTCGACAGACCAGCTTCCCATCTAGGAGATAATTTATTATCTCTTCCGCCCCACTCTACTGAAACCGTGGTGAGGTCGGAGATCAAGGATCTTTAGAGCTTTTAAGCAAGAACTTTGCTTTTACACATAAACAAACGCACGTAAAATTAAGACATTGATATTTATATTGCCGCCAAAGAGCACTAGTGAATGTTCGGTTTTTGTATACTTTAATATTTGTCCATTATTAACGGATATCGAACTTACACTCTTTCCCATTGGCAGAATAGTTGCCAAGCCGAAAGAAAAAAATAATATAACGTTTTGGGATTTTTCCTATCACATTTTGAAAATCGTCAGCATGGTCGGAAGTTGGCGAAATAATAACAACAACAACAACAACAACAACCACCCAACAACATCGAGACACAATGTTTGGGTGCAGAGCTTAAACTATAAATTAAATAATTTCCTGTTGCTTAAATTGTCCTACTCCTTCATTAAAACACATTCTCATGTTCACGTCTTTCACTCCCTGTCTCTCTCTCTCTCTCTCTCTCTCTCTTTTTTTTTTTACAGGTGCTATGAGTGGCCGAGGAAAAGCGGAAAAGTAAAGACTGATGTAGCTGACCAGAGAAAAACATAAATGCATTTCGGATCTAAATAATCACGAGCTCAATACTTTAGCGATATCCATTTCGTAACTATAAGCTGACTATAATATTTGAAGAAAATTCGTATTTAAAATGTTACTTCAAAATTACTTTAATTACTTTAATTAATCATTAACTTTAGATAATTGCTTTGGAAGGCGAATGTATTGAAAATGTGTCTATGCAAGTCAATTAAAGAATCCCCTCCCAAAATCTAGTCTAAGTGTTGTTTTCTTACTCCATTTGAAAATTATTTTATATACATGTAATTATTTTATAATTTACTCGTTGGCCAACTGCTTACTTACAAATGCTTGATTTTCAGAACACAATTTGATACTTTCTCATAAAACTTCTATCTTGAAAGAATTATCATCATGCCAAATCGAGAAATACAATAAAAAGCGCCTCCGAATATTGACAACTTCGAGGCCTTTCTTCGGAGAACCTCCATAGTTTATTACTAAGGGAAATCAAGTGCCTTAGAAAGAATGGGCTCTCTCTACAAAGGAGCAACCTCGGAGCTCCACTCCACATAGAGCCCCATTGTTCTGCTACTCATGGATTTTTAGAAGAGTTTTTGTATAATTGTATACAGTTTCAGAGATTTGAAAGGAGAAAAAAAAACCTACAAAAAAACAAAAACAAAAACAAAAAAACCCAAAACAACAATAACAACAAACAAAAATAAACAAAACAAACAAACAAAAACAAACAAACAAACAAAAGTAAACCGCATGTGTGAACGCCAGAAGTAGATTAAACTCTATGATCAATACAACTGCATCAGTATCTAATCACCTAAAGCCTACAATGGTTGGAATCAACCTCCCTAATTTATAATAAAAAAAACAACATATCTCCCGAATTTTCAGGATCTAAACCCTGAGTTCATGAAATTCAACCCTAACATTGCCTCCTAGGTTACTAGAATAAGCCAGAATTTCAATGGCGATAAATGTAATATTATTTAACGAATATTATTACATTTCAAGCCAGGAATAACGTGTAAACATTTGAAAGGAAACAAGTATAAGTAAAATAATTTTGCTTTATCTCTCTTTTATTTGTATTATAATCGCGTCTCTTTTTGAACTAATTGTCGTTTCCTTGAGGACATTTATTACTTAAGTCATTGTCCGACTGGTCTGTAGAACTGCGGAGAGACTTGCTTATGACAATGTAAGTACTTCAAGGCCTGGAATTACCGTAACTGATAACCAAGCACCGTAGTTGACCAGAGGCTCGGTCGACCTTTAGCTCTGGCGTTCTGAACGTCAGTATATAATTTGATAAACTACATCTTTGCGAATAAAGATTTGTCACTAATACCAAAACGTAAATTAATTCTGTGGTCCTGGTTGTACTGATACATCGGAAATGATTTTTCGCCAATTGACCAAAATTCTGAACACCACAAGCAAAATGACTTTCTAAAGTTAAAAAAATAGTTTGACAGTTTTATTTTGTCCATTACACTGTATCAAACTCACATGACAAGCTTTCAAAATCACTTTGATTTCTTTCTTTCTCATTATTACATAAAGTCTGCCGATTTTAGAAACGCTTCAGTCACGCGGAAAAGCCGCGTGTAGACATTGCACCACGAAACTTTCAAGTTTTTCTTATCCCTGAAAATCTAAATAATTTATTTTCCGTTCATACCCGCACATATGTACTTTATTCTTTGCTTACTATGGAGCTGATATTTACGTTTATCTGGGTCAAAACTGGACCCTAATAACCGGACCGAAATACAGGATGATTAGTAAACTTTCCAAAATATAGTTTGAAAATATAAGTACGTTAAATCTGTTAAGGTGTTGTTCTACTCAATTGAAATTAGTGCACCCGATGGGAATACGGCAAGAAAAAAAAAGGACAGGAAACCGTTGGCTACGAATTGCAAAATCTCCTGCAGTGAGCGGGAAAGACTCAACTACTCTGCAGCGACACGGCACAGGAAAACATGGAAAAATAATTGCAGGGGAGGTGGGGTGGGACGGAGGGAACTGGGACACGACAAGGTCAATAGATATACATGTAATACCAATCACATAATATATTAAAGGAGACGACAGATACGTCTGTCAAACTCCAAAAAGAATCAATGAATGCAAAAAAGTGATGAATGCTGCAGGGAAACTGAAAAATGCAAAATGGTCAATACAAATAACAGAAGCTGTCTCAAAGACTACAAAAAAACAACAACAACAAACAAACAAACAAAAAACAAGCAAACCAAAAAAACCCCACAAAAAAAAGCAACGCTCGACATTTCATTCTTGGAATTACAAAAAACAGACAGCACTTCCAAAGCAGCATCAAAATCATATTACCATAAAATCCAGATCTAAGGACATGTCCTCATCGATAGACAGACAAGGGAATGGTGTGTGGAAAAGACCGACTTAAACACATACACGAACATACTAAAAAGAGCTGGAACGTTGTCAAGAAGGGAGAAACTACGCACCAGGAAGTAGAAATGCACATGAAAACACCAGGAGGACAAGCAGAACATAGCGGGTAGTGACTTCCGTTGGAAAACGGAATAACATTTGATTTTGCCAACCGATAACAAGGAAGAGAGAGAGAGAGAGAGAGAGAGAGAGAGAGAGAGAGAGAGAGAGAGAGAGAGAGAGAGAGATAGAG
>JBDFRD010242364.1:0-11205 GCA_039654405.1 Bullina lineata
AGGGGTTTGGTTTGGTGACACTTGAATTTAGCACCCCTTTGACCCTGTTTTAGGTCCCACCTTTTGGCAATTGCTCATTAATAATTAATAGTCATTTGTCCACACCTGTCAACGGGGGTGGTGGTGGTCTAAAAATTGGTCAAAATCTGTCCACATGGTTTGTGAACAGCCCCTTATGGGATTTCATCTACTATCAAATATAGCTTCTCAGGTTTCTGTGATTTCTCGTTACTCAACATTAATTCCATGGTCCCACTGCGCTCATTTAGGTATTGAGGGCAACAATTCAAACAAATCATAAACAACCAACCAGATGGATTTTACATATTTTATTGTATTCTTGCAAGAGTCTCCATTTACTTCTTCTTGGCTACACCCACAGTTCTTCCTCTGCGCCCGGTTGTCTTTGTGTGCTGACCTCTCACACGCAGGCTGGAAAGTAAAGAAAGAGAGAAAAATTCACGACTTTGTTCACTTAGATCTTTAACACTAAATTAGTTGATATTTCACCGCACTACTACAATAAAACCATTAAGACTACCCGGTACATAAATGAAAATTTGAAATCGGCATACAACAATGTCATAATTTTAAGAACAGAACACAATTTATACTTTTCTCAAATTTTTAGCACCTACAGGAATTTTTTTCATTCATGTTCACAACACACAACAATGAAATAAAGCAATTTTATCAAACTAATCATTGCTATTTCTCAACTGTCTACAACCCATTCCCACCTAAATCGCTCGTAGTCGCCCATTGCACGATAACGTGCATATACCTTGATCACCTGCTGAGTGTCACTTTCGCTACATGCGTCTTTCGTCGCTGAGAAACGCGGAATGCCGACCGAATCAACGCTAGACGAAGTCACGTGTATACACTCTCCCACAATGTTTTTACTTCCATTTTAGCTTTGTTAGCATGTTTTGTAAGCCAAATTTAACATCAAGCTTTTCTTTATCAAAAATCAATTTGACTTTTATCTCAGCGATGGATGATATGTTGAATCCGACGGGGACTGCGTTTTATTCAGTTTTTTGCTAAATTTCATATTTTTATCTTGTTTGGTTATTTTTAACAGCTTTTAAAAAAAATATGTTTTGACAAATTTACTTCCCTTTTTCTTACTCTTAGGGTGAGGGAGTTATTTTCATAAGACTAATAACAGAGGCTTAGGTGGGATTGAGTTAAATCTAGTTAGTATCAGCAGCAGCAGTGTAACTAAATTCTGTGTGAAAAGCTTACAGCACTTTCAATGCACACAAGGGAGTTTCATACACACACACACACACAGCACCGACAACTTCCAAATTGAAATCTTCATCTACATTACTTCTTTTGGCTTTGGAGGCACCTTTCTGTTGGTTAGACTTGCATTTTGTGGTGCTGCTTACATTTTAAGCACTATGCTCAACAAAGAAGATTTTTTACCAGCCTCTTCAGAACTGTCACAATCACTGATATTTTTCTAATTGGAAACGTATACTGGATCATTATCTCAGTTATAAGTATAAGCGTCTATCTCTTCATTTGAATCAATTTCACTTGTGATAACTTCAAACAGCAACCTTCGTTCATTTGCTATGGTCAGTCACAAACTGGGAAGCATGACCATCTTGGATCAGTTAGCATCGCCCCGGAAAAAGATGTAAATCGGCCACCGAAACGAATTAATGTTACAAGAAAGTAAACAATACTTTTCAAGGCGTTTGCCACAACAGTTGTGGGATCAGACTCAAGTGAGTTAAACATTAGCAAACTGATGTAAATACTTATATCCCTACAGTGAATATTCCAGCCTAAGGAAGAGAGCAGAACAATTATCTCTGATTTATAATTGAACCAAAGCTGCTGCTTACACATAAGAATGTTGTCATTTCCAACCCACTGAAACTATTGGAGATGAGTACAGTGGTGTGAAGAACGACTCTTTCTGTTACTGCTTGCAGGTATGCACCCTAATGGCTAGAGGCCAGGAAGGGAGGTGTAGACCCAGCAGCTGAAGTATACACCATGAATCAGGTACATATTAGAACAGCTTCTTGTCCCAGAACACTCACCCCCAGTAATGACGCAGACCCCTATGGGCACGGATTTTCTTGAGGCGCTCGAGATCCTCACGGAGTTTGTTGTCCAGCCCGTTACTCAGGACCTGACTGAAGCGTCCATCCTTGATGTCCTTCTGCCTGTTGAGGAACCAGTCAGGGATCTTGTACTGGCGGGGGTTGGTCATCACGGTCATAATGCGGTCGACCTGCACAGATGAAATCAAGACATATATTAGAGTATTATCAAAAGATGGATCAAAAGGACTGACAAAAAAAAAAGAAGTAACTTGAACTTTGTAATCTTAACATTGTCTCATTAATGAAAGCTGTACATGGTAGTTTTGATGCAGGTTGAACTTACGTACTTTCACTGACAGTCAGGAAAGAGTAAGTCAGTAAAGCTTATCCCAGTGCAGTAGAGCACACTTATGACTAACACACTTGAAATTAATTGACGGAAAATAAAGAATACATTTCTTTGCCCCAGTTTTTCTTTTTTTCTTTTCATTATATAAATATAAGACACATTAAGCGAACAAGCAATAACAACCCGGCGGCTTTAACGGATTCAATTTTTTCCCCAGCGAGCCCTTTTATCTCCTTGTTTACAATTAAAGTAAGGAACTAGCCCATCAGCAGCGAACGACTGCGGGCCGCGCAATGACAGTCGAGTTAACACTATTCCGCAACTTTGCTTCCCAGGTTAGCTGTTCTGGCAATTTTTTTACACAAGGGAATCTTGTCTTTCCCTGATATCAGACGCTAAGGGCTTCTAAGATACCAGGAAACTTTTTTTACACTAATTCGCCAATATCCACTGTCCATCCAAGATACCGGGGAAACTTTCTTCACACTAATTCGTCATAATCTGCCGTGTGAATAAAGAAGCCCAGTTGATGTTTCTTCAAATCAAACGGGTCTGTCAATTGTTCCAGCAGGTTTCACTTTCACCAGTCTGCTGTATTAAAGTAAAACGGGACTTGAGACTCTTTTTGCTACAACTAAGATTTTGTTATGTTCGAGTTGCATTGTATTAAAAACAAACCCAAATAACAATACCTCTTCTTCTGACAGCTCTCCGGCTCTCTTTTTAATATCTACATTTGCCTTTTTGCAGACAACTGTAGCAAATCTGCGACCAACACCCTGAGAAAGGACAAATGAAATTATACAATTTCTGTGATGCTTCGATTTTCCTCACGAAAATGATTACAATTCATTATAATAATAATAAGAGGAAACTGAGATAGTCAAATATGCAAAGTTAAAAAGGGCAGGAAAGGAGTCTCCACATCTTCATTTCTGTATACTGTGCTTTAAGTAAAGTTTAAGAAGAAAGTAAAATAAGCCATTCAATTAGCTTTATAAAGAGAAAGAACGAAAAGGCCTTTAGGGCAATGCAATAATCTTCATACAATAAAATAAGCTCCAAGATGAATTTCAGAAGTTGCTTAACAAGCTTAGACTTAGGCTTCCAGTAAGGCTGGTAAAGGAGTAAATTGGTGGGCCTAAATTTAGGCTTCTAATCTCGACCTCTTTAATGGAAAATTACTCCTTTCAAATAGAGGCTTTACCCTTGAACCACGCCTGTAAATAACTATATATAATAGCCAATAAAATCTGAGTATTTTATTTCCCCCGACAGAATTGTTTAGCCAAGTATCGATCAATGGTTAAGATCGCATAAGTCGATTGACTCAGGCAGCAAATGTGCACGCGTCAGCGCAATTGAAAACTAGATTTAGCTAAACGATTTCCAATTCATAAGCTCATGCTGAACCCGGGTTAAAATAACCAACATTAAAAGCAATTACAAATAATAATGCAAAAGATCCTTACCCTGATGGAGGTGATAGCGAACGTAATTTTCCTTCTGCCATCAATATTCGTGTTCATAACACGAAGGATGTGCTGAAATTTCTCAGGTAGTACAAGCGACTGGAAAGGAGAAGAAAATAAAATATTAAAATCTATATATTAATTTCTGACTGTAAGCCTACCATTCTGAATTTTAAATACTTCAAAATTATCTTATTCCTCAAAACTCAACTAGTGGCATGGTGGCCGAATGGTTAGAGCTTTGGACTCCTAATCCAAGGGCCCAAGGTTCAACTGTGTTGTTTCCTTGGGAAAGACATTTTAAAACTTAACATACACCATTTTTCTTCTCCCCACCCAGGTGCAAATAGGGTACCGCCATATTCTACTGGTGAAGTTAACCCAGCCGTAAAAATATCCACGCCCCATGTTCAACACGGCCAATCACACCTCTCTTCTATCACTTCTGATTTTTCCATATTTTCTCATCAAGAGCATGGGATACGTCTAAATATAGAAACATGTAATTTTGGGTTACTTTTGGATGTGTGTGACCTCGTTTCGAACGCTGGAGGGCTTTCCAAACGCATAACAAAGGGCGATTGCTTTATATCATTTCCCCGCTTCGCTTTCGCATGATCGCGAGATCTAGATCTAAAGAGCATACTGGACTGCGATACAGAATGCAAAAACAGATCTGATTTCGATAGACTTTGATGGTGATCTTAGAGAAGAGATGGTATTTTTTATGCACGCTTGGAGCACACTTGACTAGCATGTGTAGGCCTTGAGAAAGGCATAGAAACGGAACACACACACACAACAAACTGCTCGTTCTTTGGGTAAATTTTGACCAAGACATTAATTTTAATAATTCTAGACAAAGATGTGGATCTAGATCTAAATAATGACTCCAGTCATGCTGAGTATTACCCCTGACTGAATAAGCAAAAAAGATGGCTAATTAATGCCCGTGAGTGTCACTCTCATTGTAGAAATAGAAGGCATGGAAAAAAGAAAAAGAAAAAAAAATGAACAAAAACTCATAGAATCTATATAAAGCATACAATTTCATAAACAACAGCAACAAAAACAAAACGAAGAATCCCCGACCCGTTTTTATTAGCGGTAGCGCAACAATGGTTCCACTTAAAACAAAGGCTGTGATGAGTCGATTGATAATAATATTACTTTTAACGAAGCAATTGGCCACGCCTTGCCTAAACGAAGAATGCTGGACCAGGGGTGGGAAAGGAGTAGGAAGAGAGAGGTGACGCGAAACGAAGAATGCCGGACCAGGGGCGGGCAAGGAGTAGGAAGAGAGAGGCGACGGCTCGCGGTCTCGCGCGGTCTGCCTCGCGTTGTTCCACACACTACTGTTTGTTTTGACTAGCCTAGGCTCTGCAGGCACATGATCCGTGGTCCGCGAAGCTTCACTTTGGTCCGGCATGCTTCGTTGTGAATCAGTGTGAATGCATGGTTCTTCGCTTAGCCATCAGTAAAGCTTCCCGGACCACGAATGAAGTATTCCGGACCATCGTTTTATGATTGAGAGGATGCTCTACTACAAAAATAGTTCTTGTTAGATACCATTAAAAGTGCTTTTGAATTAGACTCTCTATTTTTTTAATCCCAATTCCACTTCTCTCGATTAAAAAGGTAAAAAATAACATTATAATAGCCCTCATTACGTCACTTAACTATGCTAACCTCCTAAACATCCTAAGGTTGCCAATAATAGGCAAAAGTAGTCCCAACCTGGTGGTCCGGTTTTATTCAATCTTACCTCATTCGGCTATTTTCATGTTTAAAAAATAGAAAGTTTATTTTTTTGGTCTCTCACTGTCTCAGTCTCAACAGTCTGTATTCTCATGTATTTTAGCCCCATATAATAGATCTATATCTAGATCTATGACTGGCCACACAAGGGACTACACTCCGCTAGTAGTGCCCAATTTAGACTTTACCAACCTGACAGGATTTCCTTGAAAGGAAACACTGAAATTAAAGTCTGAAAGGTTTGTTTATGTTTCAAAGTGAAAGTAGTTTTGACCTGAAACTGAAACGGAAGCGGAAGCAGCTGATGTAAACTTTCTTTGCGCATACTCAGATTCTATTCGAGGCTCTCCAAACGTGGCGAATGACTCTCTTCCGGCCAGACTGTCCAGGAATTTATCATTAGGAGTAATATTTCTTGGTCATACTGCTTGCGTCTGTGGCGCACTACTCCATTCTAAGTTCTGGCAGCAGAGGAGAACGTAGATTTCTTCACAATGAGTGCTTCAGGAGAGTTTGGAAATCCGTTAAGAAAATTCAAATTGGTTTTTCTCGGGGAACAAAGTGGTGAGATCATGTCCCTTACTCTTATTTCTTACTCCTTGCCTTACTTTTACTTTTTATCTTGTCCCCCATTGCCCCCATCATCACATTTATCACCTCTTGCCATTTCATTTGTTCTTCCTTCTCCTCCTCCTCCATTTCTCCATTTATTATTGTAATTACATCTGTTTACTGAATTACAGAGTCACAATTTAAGAACAAAGTTTTTCTTTAAGAGTAAAATTGATTTCTAAGGCTGAGGACAGACAAATTGATAAACTGATCAGATCAACCCACCCGTCAGTGCTCAAAATAATTCACATTCACTGATTGTTGCCTATTTTAGGTTTTGGCCGTCCATAATCCAGGCCTTAGACTTGCTATTGTTGAACTAAAAGGTGAAAAAAAGTGCTTATTTCACGTCCAATTTTAATGAAAAGTTGAATCTACCCTCCTGACTATGACTATGAGGATAAAAAAAAAGAAGATTCATTGCATTATTGATCTAGAGTCTAGGCCTAGGCTCTGACTCTGGGATAGGCCTACCCTACATGAAGTTCGTCTACTACTGCCTACTTTTGAGCAAAACTGGAAGACACTTTTAGATCTACTCGCATTGATAGTAATGATTGAATATGATAGATTGCATTCTCATTCTGTGTCATTTCATTCAGTTTTCAGAACACTCTGACACATTGTTATTTTAATTATATGTGGCAGAGACTGGATCTACTTGCAATTTCTGCATGCTTCCTCTGTTTTCTTATTGTAATAATGAATTACAAGAGTCAGGGATGAGAGAGAAAAAAATGCCAGCGCGAGGACAGTCATTCATTTGAACAATCATAGTCTCTACTCTCTTGATTCAAATTGTTTATAATGTGTAAATTCTACATGATCTAAATCTAGTCTTTTTGTGCATTTAATAATTAGTCACTTTGACTATGATTTAAGATGTTAAAAAAGTCGTCACCAGATTTGTAATAAAAAGCACTGAAACATTGTTTTTACAGAGTAGCACTATTTTTCTTGTTCCCTTACCAAAGTTTTGGGATTTGTCTGCGATGATTTTAAGTATCAAAGAGAAAATTAAGTTACATGAATTATAGATCTTGGAATTAGTTGTAAATAAAGGGGAAAATTGAAATATATTCCGTGCACTTGACATTCATTCTTAATTAAAATCTCTATGAACAAGATGGTTTCTATCTGTGTAGAAAAAAAGATTTCTGATTCAAAGACAAAACAACTTTGATCCTGCACCGTTGTCTGCTGTGCTTCTATACAACGGATTACTATCAATCTGATTCCTTTTCCCTTTCGTCTTTTTCTTTCCAGTTGGCAAGACATCATTAATCACTCGTTTCATGTATGACAGCTTTGATAACACATATCAGGTAAGGTCTGCGTTAAGTGTGTAGTGTTTAGGGAATTTTCCCTTTGATCTATTCGCATTGTCATGTTGATGTTCTTTTTGAATCAACTTTACCTTCTTAGTTACGGTATCCGTTAAGTTAACATTTTGAAGTTTGTAGCATGAAAAACTATTCAAAATGAAAGAATGTTTGAATATAAATATGATTTTATAAAGAAAACACTAAAGATCAGCAATTGGTTACATAATAACCATAATTATAAACTTGGGGGAACCTTTAAGATGTTTACTTCATCTGAGTATGTCTGATTGTTTGATGCCATGTTTTGCGCCAAATTCTTGTGGTCCTCTGGTGAATCAACGTATAGGAATGATCGTTCCTTATACAGATCTTTAATAAAGTTTACAGCTTTAGGAGTGGGAGATGGTATAAACTTGGTTTTCTTGATATTGGAAGGATGTTTAGGAAAAACTGAGGTAGCATTGTTTCACTTGTCACATTGTGTCATCTTTGTTGTCGACTATAGGAAATGCTCACTGAATATTTTATCGTGTCCACTGGTAGTTGGCATCCTATCCAGAGGCTTCAACTCTCTGTTTGTCTGTTCATGGTCCGAACCCTAGGATGGAATCTGTCTCTTTGTCTGATGTTCACGATGGAAAACTCATTGAAGAAAAAATACAAACCTTTTATTATGCCGCTACTTTTTAGATAATGATCATAATGATTATTCCCTGACCCCAAATACAACTACCTCAACAATCATCACTTTTGCAATCATCATCAACAGCAGCATCACCTCTCATTGTAAGGTTATCACACAAACAAGTTAATATAAAAAGAAAAGACAAAAAAAAGGCATTGAAAGAAATTTAGTATGAAACTGTGACCCTAAACTCAAAATCTTGGTGCACTTTTCGTAACACGCAGATAACTCACATGGGTAGGTGTAACATTTTAAAGATTTGGTGATTAGAAACTTTATAGTCGCCTGTGAAAACAAAGATTGCTGTCCTTATAATGGTTTTTAAATGACTTAATAAAACAAAGACTTTCTATGATGTTACGAGAAGACTGAAAATCAATTAAAACAGGAAAACTTGAATATATTGTTAATTTTTTAAGATGCTTCAAATGCTGAAAAAAAGTTTGAAAACACGCAAAACATTTGGCGGTGATGGCGACACACCCACTTCCAGTCTTAACTTCCAAAGTTGCTACAACCTCCAACCTGCTCGATCGTTCATGTCATGGCATCAACATGCAGTCTCCCCCTTTTTAAGTGTATTGTGTGTACAACTGAATTCATAGCTTGATATTGTTGGACCGTGCTATTTAATGATTTTTATGTATTTTTTTTTTTATTAGTAAATATGTAGGTCACAAATATAATTTTAGGGGGTTGTAAAATTTGTTTTTTGTTTTTTTGCCTCTCTTGTAAATTTAATCCCTTTCTTCTTTTTTTTTTTTTTTCTTTTGGTTGTTAGTTGTGGGTTGAAGTTATCTTTGTTGGTTTCTTGTCATTTTCTTTTCTGTCTGATTTTTCATTTAAGATGTGACCATTACTCTAAGAGTATGTCTTCCATCTGAGCTTCTTCTTCTCTTTTCTTGTCTGACTCTCTTTTTTCTCTTGAATTAAGGTGTCTAAAAATCTTTATGATTTAATTATAACGCCTCGTGTTCTTTCTCCAGGCCACAATTGGCATTGATTTCTTGTCGAAGACCATGTACCTAGAGGACAGAACGGTAGGCTGATGCTCTTTTGTCTGTTATTTTACCCAGGGATATTGAAGCTAATTTATAAGTTTTTTTGTTTAGGTTGTAATTTAGGAAACATCTGCCCTATAATGTAAAATCAAAATTTTTTTTTTGGTCTGACCTATGTCAACTGCTTCTGTGACATTAAAGCATTGAAGTTTGTTGAAAAAAATTAATAGATACGAGTTAAGGTTGTCAGTATGAAAATTAAATTCCCTTTTCAGAAAATTCTGATGTTTCCTATTTTCACACAAGCATTGATGGATTGGGATGGAAAATATATAAATTTTTTAGTAAAACGTATTCTTTTTTATAAAAAATTTGTTTATTGATTTTTTTAATCCCCTGTTACATTTCTCTTAGATACGACTTCAACTGTGGGACACAGCTGGTCAAGAAAGATTCCGCAGTCTCATTCCTAGCTATATCCGTGACTCGTCTGTTGCTGTTGTTGTGTATGATATAACAAGTAAGTAGGGGGACAGTTGTGTAAGGTAGATTATTATTCACTTCTTCAAGTAATTCTTTGAGGATCAATTGCCGATATATCGGTTCGTGAATAAGGTTACAAATTTAATTCTTTAAACTTCCAATATTTTAAAGCAGCTAAGAGTGTAATATTGCATGAATATTACAGCATTCATTTCCAAACACTGATAGTTTATAAGGGTTAGTGTTGGTAATTTGACTGTAAACTAGATTTGTTTTGAGTCGCTGAAAATCATTAAAGGCGTCTCAGAAATAATCTGATATAAATCAGTACAATGTCTGGTACCCAGAGAGTTAACGAAAGCAAGTGAAATGAAAAAGGGAGTTATAGAGAAAAAGCGAGAGGAAAGAAAATCTAAAAAGAACAAAAATGAAATAAAAATGCCTCAGAATTTATACGCCTATTATGAAGTGAATTTTTTTTATTTCTTTTCTTATCTGAAATTTAGTACATTCTGTCAAACTTGTCCGTCCTGCCTTTTCAGATGCAAATTCTTTCCATCAAACATCTAAGTGGATAGATGATGTAAGGACGGAGCGAGGCAGTGATGTGATTATTATGCTAGTCGGGAACAAAACAGATCTTTCTGACAAAAGGTAATGATGTATTGTTTTGTGGATGTGAAGGTGAAGAAATGAACATTTATGAACTTCAGCCTCAGTTTCACTTTTACAGTATTTTGTTGTTTAAAGCGGTCATGCTTTTGAAAACAAATAATCTTTATG
The DNA here is from genome assembly GCA_039654405.1 of Bullina lineata. Taxonomy (NCBI): domain Eukaryota; kingdom Metazoa; phylum Mollusca; class Gastropoda; family Bullinidae; genus Bullina; species Bullina lineata. Next base: position 10,541 of record JBDFRD010242364.1, read on the forward strand.
AACCAAAATTATAAGTTGATAAATCTACTCTTCAGGTCAAGTGTATTCCTTCAAGAAATCAAAACATACTTAACAAAACTTAGAAGATTTTAACCAATTTGTTTTGATTTACTAGTTTTGAATGCCTAATGCTCAGTAGAAAGTTAATAAAAAGTATTGCAGTCAAACTGAAGCTTTACCACAAAGTGGTTTGTTCATTTCAAAGAAGCATAATCACAGAAAATCTTGGTGTAAATCAAATAGAGAAATGGGTGTTGCCTCAAGCAGGGCAAAAGCTGCATACAAAATATGGGTTTAAAAAATGCCTCTAGTCATGATTTCCTTCGACTTTGTGGTAATATAGTAAGTAAAGTTCTTTCAAGGCCGATGAGGCAGATGAGTTTTACTTCATCTCCTAGACAGGATGTTAGTCTGTTGTAGGTTTACTTCTCCAGCAGAATATGCCGGTACCCAATTCGTACCTGGGTGGGGAGAGGAAAAATGGTGTAAAGTATCTTTCCCAAGAACACAACACGGTCACCTCCCAGATTCGAAACCTGGACCCTTGGATTAGGAGTCCAACACTCTAACCATTCAGCCACTGCACCGCTTAGTGGTAATGAGTGTGTGATATAAAATTTCTACTGCCCTTGAAATAATTGTTTGATTCTTTTCTCTGTGTTCCA
>JBDFRD010242474.1:0-11205 GCA_039654405.1 Bullina lineata
AGAAGAAGAAGAAGAAGAAGAAGAAGAAGAAGAAGAAGAAGAAGAAGAAGAAGAAGAAGAAGAAGAAGAAATTGAGAGAGAAGAAGAAGAAGAAATTGAGAGATAGAGATATAGAGAGAGAAGAAGAAGAAGAAAAAAAAGAAACTGAGAGAGCGTTACGAGCCGTACGTAGAAAGCAGACCACAATGTTTGGAAAACAGAGAGATAAAAGGAACATAGTCTACTTTGCCCATAAAAAGAGTAAGACGAGAAACAAAAGCACACAAGAGATGGAGATCATTATCGATAATATTTACGATCCATTGACAAACAGGAACGGCTAAATGAAAAGGAAAAGTAAGGAGGGGGGAATAGGAAGGGGGAGGTAAGGATGCGGCTGTACTGCCGTCTCCTCCTGAACCAAACACGTGCTTCGCGAGAACAGATCGGGAATGAGTCCACAGCTTTGCTTTCAGCTTCTTGTTCCGGGATCCAGGCTTCTCGTAAACGGAGGATTTCCATTCTTTTTGTTCTCTTTGTTCCTGCATTAATGTTCCTTTTGAAGCCGACAATTTCCCCATTTCTCCTCCGGCGCTAAGGGGGGCGTGCCCGCACGTTACCCTGGCGACTCGCGCCTCGTAGACCGTGCACTTACAGAACCTTTCCACGGGGCTCCGCTAATTCGCAAGCCAAACAGTTTTATCCCCTCTCTGTCGGCAGATTTTCGTCAAGGACCGTCTGCGGCGCACACGTGAGCAGACGACACAGCACCCTGGCAGCGAGAACAAAAACATTTGGGCTTCCGGGGGTAAATACAAAAGTGGGCCATTAATGATACGCAGCACTTCCGCTGGGGAAGGTCACTGCACGGTTTGCCGTTATTGCCTCGTGTTGAGGGAGCCGGGAGACGTAAACAAAGGTAAATACAGTCTAGCTCCGACTGTACGATCAATCGGCTGCGTTGGCGATACAGAACAACTGTATTGAAAACCGTCGTAAAAGAAAGAAATCAATTCGACGACCTGAGCGACGAGACAATTTCTGCAAAAACAAAGAGAAGACGGGGTCCACAAAGGTCAAAATGTGAAAGGAAAGTCAAACGTCAGAGCACTAGCGGTGCTTGGAGTTTAAAAACGCATATTTTCTGTTAATGGTGAAGGGCGATCTTCAGCGCTCCGGTAACAGCTGGGTCAAGGTCAAAGTGGCAATCAAGTTGCATCACCTGTTATTATGCCTCTATATTTTACATGAAAACTGCGTTTCCGAACTTTTCAGCATTTCTTAGCAATCTCATTTCTCTTAGTATTACATTTAACCATTTCTCCAAACAAGAAATTAATTAAATAAACAATAAATAATAAAAAAGACTTTTGCGCAAAAAACTCAGTTTTCACTGGTACTCGGTCACTTCATGAATTGATTCTCTGCTTTCTCAAGCAGTAATGTTTTGTTTTCAAGATTATCAGGACCAAGTTCTACCAAAGTAAAAACACTAAACAGAACCAACCCTCGGTCTTCCAGGATGAACACACAGCAAAAAAAAGATCCTTGATTAACTGTTTAACTAATTTTGTTTTATGTGATTTGTAAGTGGTCTTGCACGTGTTTGGCTGAGCGTTTTAATACTCATGCGTTGATTGCACTCAACGCAAGACACTGGCGCTGCCATATCGTCTTTCACGAGAATGTTTATACCAAAAGCAGGCCTCAAAGATTCAGAGAATGTCTCTGCATGTAACCAGCAAGTAAAATCACGCTTTTTTAAATTCCATACTGACAGGTCATCTTTTTTCCCGATTTGATTACAATGTTAACGCCGGTCTATAGGCCGATTTGAATTTCTTAACTACAAGAATCAGCAGTGTACTGATTCAAAGTCAAAGACAAATTATGTTGCGGACATAAGACATATATACATGTGTGTGCATGTATATATATATATACGACTATACATCACAGGACGCTTTTTTTTGGCTCCTATGAACAATAAACCTTTCTGTGTATGCAACATCATCCTTCCGATACGCGAAGGAAGGAAGAACAATAAATGGGCATATCTCAAAATCAAAAGAAACAATTGAACCGGAGAAATGTGTTTGCGCAGTTTCCGGGCTGCTGTGAAGTTGTGACGGGGGGAAATGCCAGAAGCCTAGAAAACACAAACGAGTAGAACACCAAGAGAGAGGGAGGACAAATCATGTGATGAAACAGTCTACTGAACAGGAATCAAAGAGAATAAACTGTGAAAAGGCCGTCAATTTGAAACAGTCCATTTAATCACAATAGTTTCGAGCACTGCTATTGGAAATGCACAGGAAATAAAGATACATTGTTAGTTCTCCTTACATGTACTTCTTTTTAGTGCCACGTGTCAGTTCTGAAAAGAGCCAGTACAATATCTATGCCAAAGAGAAAGAAATTGTTAACAGTGTGTTTAATTAACAATATCATTCTGGTCAATATCTGAACAGATCAATTGAAGAGAAAGTCACATTGAAAAGACGTTTTAATGAGAAAATTTGGAGATTACCAGAATATATAAAATAGATCGAACTATTTGTTACAAAGTATATGTTTGCTACCAAGAAAACAAAATTATACACAACTTTTAAATTGATAAAGAAAAACAACCATTTTATTCAATCAAACTTTAACACTGTATAGGTCAGTTTTATCATTGCCTTATCGTGCACCTTAACCCTTTAACTTCAGACCATGGATATAGCCGTGGTTTTATACCATAGTTTATTTGGGACATTCTATCGAAAGGACATAATTCAAAAGTGGCATGAACAGTAGCATTTTATGTCAGAATACAGATCTAGCCAGTTTAATACCCAATAATAAAATGTTCAGTTTTGCATACTTTCCAGCATTTGAATAAATGGCTATTTATCTTATATATTCTTTATTTCAAAATAATTCCGGAAATCAAAGGATTAAATGTCGGGTCGCATCATTGGGGCGCCCCCGTGAAGATCTATACACCAATATTCTTCATTTCTCAGTATAGGGGGCAGAATAGCTCAGTAAGGCGTTCACTTTCTGAGCACATGGGTCCGAGTTCGACCCCCTTAAATGGCAGGATTTTTTTCTGCGAACTTGTTGATCTAAATTAAAAAAAATTCTTCCCAAAAACGTCTCACTCTCTATCTGGACTGCAGGGCAGATTAGTTCCAAATGTATTGACAATTGTCTTTCCTTTGGAATAAAACTAGTATGACTGAGAGAGGAACAGCGCCTCTGTTTCTAAGTAAGAGGCTGCCCAAGCAAAGGAGCGATATAGCTGCTTCGATCGTCTGTAAAAAAACGTAAAGAGCCATACATACGCTTGTATACTGGGCTACTGGGGTTTGGGTCTCCACAAGCCGTTTCCCCATGCACTTAGTGTGTCTCCGCCAAGTATTTCTTGTACATGTATCTTCCTTTTTTTTTCTTCAACCTCCACGTTTCCTTGTGTATGATCTTGTAATTAACGGGTCATACCACTTTGGCTTCCTTTTTTTGAATGTTATCAGAAGATCTTCAAACGGACAGATGTGTTGCTGAATAATTATGTCATTTTTTTCATTATAGGTCCTCATTTAAGTGTGGTGTGGAGTCTTTGTGGTAACAGCATTCTCAGGTCCTGTTTCAAATCCAGACCATAACCACATTGTATCCTGGGGAAATTAGTCTATTGGAAAATTGGGAAATTGTGCATTTTTCCTGTACCCACCTAGATGCAAATTGGGTATCAGCATATTTTGCAGGGATAGTAAACCTTTGACAGACTAGTGTACTGTTTAGGAGTCTAGGACATAATCTAGCATCATCTGTTCTGTTTTCAGCTATTGAAACTGGAACAGATTCTAAGTTTGGGTTCTTTGGGCTCTGTGGGCCTTTAAGAAACTTTACTTACTTAATATTAATTAAGTAATGGAATGATTGCACACACACACACAAAACCTTCATTCATATGCAGCAAATACCTTGACAAAAAATATTTATCAATCATGAAAAAAGACACCTCTGAATCATTTGTTAGCTTTTGGTTTGAATTTATATACAATGACATGTAGGATATATTATATTATAATTAAATCCTACTGACTTAATAACTGTCGTTTTATTAGACATTCCCTAGTCAGGACATGAGATGATAAAAACATATCATATGGACATGAAATTAAGATCACCGTGTTTCAAAATAGGTGGAGTTTCATTACACTTAAAATAACAACATGAATCACATCCATGATATCCCGAGTCTGCACGCAATTAAAAAAAAAGAAGACGGTTATATTGGCCTTTTTTTCTTAAAACCATTTTTTATTAGTACATAGTGAATGCATGCGTGCAAAAAACTTAAAATTAAAGCATGTCATCACTTTTGATTCCCTCCAGCAGTAGGTGGATTTTTCACGTGAACTTGTTTGTCTTTATTCATACCTGACTGCAACTGGGAGTGTGGGAGTACAAAAGTCGAGCTCTACAGTAGATTTTATACATTAATTCAGTCTAAAACAGTACAGGAGTAGACAAGTGTCACTGTCCTGACAATGTTAATTTCTAAATTAATATTACTCTTGAAGAACTGTCTCACTCTGTGACAATAATACAGAATACCCACAAAAACAAAATGCAGGTACCTCATAGGTTGGGTAAGCCATGAAAATGGCACAAACGGTTTCACACAAAATAGTGAGTGGTATTGTGAGTTGAAAAACACCTGTAATCAAAACTCCCTAAGTGGTAGTAGCGGAGGTACAAAGCAGAAGCAGTTTATCGAGCAGTGGGCTGTAAGTATATGGGCTTCTGTCAAGCTTACCTTGTTAATGATTCTGTGAGCAAAGAGAGCTGGCCAACTTTCTCTTTGTCGATGAAAGTTTAATGTGACTAAAGCATCCACTCCCACTGACAGATAGTTGTTCATGATGTAGGTCTGCAAAAGAAAGAAAAAAGTTGAGAAACATTCATGAAATACAATAATCAAGAGATGTTGTCAAAACCATTGCTATTTACTATTATTATTCACAAATTGAACCTTTTAAAAAAATGAGGAAAACTGCTTTATTTGGTCACATAAATATCACGACTGTTTTCTGTTTTTCAAGTCTTGAAGCAGACATTATATAACACTTTACTCGCGTTATGGCACTTTTTCAAAACAAACTGATAAGATACTGTAAACTGCGTTTCATTTTGTTTGGGCTAGTATACATTTTTCAGTAAAAAAAAAGAAAGTACACATTTTCAGAGAGTTTTTCGAGTACTGAGCCTTGATTCCAAACCATTCTATAAACGTTTTTTAAAAGTTTTACACAAAATGAAAAATAAATTTTTAGAGATAAATGCTTTTAAAGATGCAACGGAAAAAAAGAACAGAATATAAGTCATTTAATTGAGCTTAGAAAAAAGATGTACAGTTACTATAGAATTATATATAGCTCTGTACACGTACATACATTGAATGTTGCCCAATCATGAATTACATATCTTTTAAAATGAAATGCACTAAGGCCAATCAATTGACTTCTCCCTGTCTATGTCTTACAGTTCTATATTAAAAATGCTTGTAGCAAGTACATGTATGTAACAAGCTGCTAGAGGTAAAGATCCTTTTAGAAATTGTTGCCGTTTGGATGTAAGGGAAATAATGCAATATTTGTCTGAGAAATGTTAAAATATTTGGAAAATTACCTCCCCTAGATAAATTTGTCTTGCCTATTTTCAAAAAGATTGGAGAGAATATGTAGATATATGGATACAGAGGACCCCCTAAACTTTTCTTTTCGTTCCATCAACTTTAACCTGTTTTAAAATGTCCACAGCCAGCTATACAAAATGTATACGCAAAGGAGTACTTGTATTATATTGTATTAAACTATAATTTGCTATCTTTTATAGGGTAGGAATACACACAAACTATTATCTCCGAAAAAATTGTTTCTACTTTTGATCACAAAATGATGCTTTAAAATAATGCAAAGAAATACCTTAGAGAGTCTTGAAAAACCAAAACGTTTCTCATGTTGTATATTCACTCTCCATCTGTAAAAATCAATTGATAATAATATAGATTATATATATATATATATATATTACATGTACATGTATTATTATAATAGATTAGCTTTACTGCAGTGGTTTCATTTGAGTGACCAACAGTAAAGTGAGACAGAAACATTAACAAAAAAATTATGGATTCTTTTTCTTTCACTTTAAAGTAAAAAAAAAAACAACCTATGACTAAAATAACTAAAACACAACATGCATTACAAACAGTGGACAAAAATTGCCAAAACGCAATAGACAACCTCTATAATATGAGCAAAATCTAGCAAAGTAATTTTACCCCGGAACTGAAAATACGAAAAATTAATGAAAAATAAAGACACAATTCAGACATTCAGCAAAAGAATAATAATATCCCATTTCAGGCCTGAAGAACACTGACTTACCTGTCTAACCGCGCTGGACTTGCCCTCTTGACATCATTCAGAATTGGGGTCACATCAACATCACCCGTGTGCCCCTCCCCCCAGCCAAGAACACGTGAAAGATCGTTGCCAGTTCCTAAAGGAAGTATGCACACTTGAGGAGGATTCTGAAATGTATACACAAAAGGAAAAAAATCAAAACAAAGCCTTCCCTGGTCTGTTTGTTTCAATAATAGCTCCCCTAAGCCTCAAATATCGTGAAAATTGTTAATTTTCAGTTCAAGATAGAATCAAAGCATGCCATAATAAAGATTTGCAATGGTGTCATGCCATGCCAAATGGTTAGGCTATTGGATTTCAGTGTTATGTCCTTAGGTAAGAGTGACACTCTATACAATTTTTACTCTTACCACCCACGAGCCAACTGGTAACCAGCATATTCTGCCGAGGAAGTATATCTATAGTTGACTAGTATCCTACTTAGAAAATGATCAAGTATTATTGATCACACACGCGTCTGAAACAAGGATACAACCTCCATCTCTTTCAACTTTATAGGCCTTGAAGAAAATTTAATTTTTATTTTACTGTAAAAGCTTACATTTTCAAAAAAAAGTAAATTATGCATACGCATGTTTTAAAAAAGGAACTTTAAAAAATGAGGTAGGATTCTCATGAGCAAAACACATAACCGTACAAACTCCTAAAAACCAGAGCCCACTTTTGTTTTGATATTGTCTGAACATCTTCTTACACTCTACTCTGACTCCTTTCGCAAAGACTAATGGTACATTGGCCTTGATGATAAAAACTGAGCCCAAAGAAGAAGGCTCTGTAAGAAAAATTTTATTTTAAAGTAGTAGAAGTGAGTATGTAATGCATATTGGCAGGCCTATGCAGTAAACTGACTTCGCATTATGGTTTTTAAGTACACTGTTTTCAGAAGTACCTGTAGTCGAAGTTTTTCAATGGCAGTGAGTACCCATCCAATGGTACCATCTCCTCCACACACTAGCAGTCGGAATGTGACGTTAGGCAGAAGGTTACACCACTCAAGGGCATTCTCCGGGGAAATGTCTTGGATATCAATAACCTGCATGAAACAAATCAACAATACTTTTTTCTAAGAATTGCGTGATCTTATAAGAAAGACCGATTTGCAGCTCTAATTCAAACTAAAAATCATATTACAATATTACATCACTTGGATGAATGGTTAGAATACAACTCCCAATCTAAGGGTTCTGCGTTCAAATCCCGACACCAACTGCTTTGTAAACTTGAGAAAGATTCTTTACATGCATTTTTTCTCTATCCAATCAGATGCTAAAACGGAGAAAAAAAGCAAGCAACCACAGTGTGTAGGAGGCATCATCTGTTCAATTTCCTGCATTCAGGAGAAGTTCCAGCTCTGTAGGGTTATTATAAGTAATAGGCTTTGTGGAATTTTATTTTAACTTAATGAGTGAGCTTCAGCATCCAGTAATCAAAAAATAGTAAAATGAGTGGTGAACTCAACTAAAATCGAATTCTACTATTAAAACTATGACACATTCTTCAAAGTTTAACATGTATGTATAAAAATATCAGTGAAAATGAATGAAAATAAAGTGAACTTACAGAAAGCTTGAATAAAAACAAACAAACAAACTTTGGAACACCTGCTCATGAAAATTCAATCCCAGTCAACAAATAGCCTCACCTGTGCACTATTTAGAACACCTCTAAAGTATCGGAGCAGCAGTTCTCCATCATTGTTGCCACTTTTCCTGTTCGTTATCACAATCAGTGGTGTCCAGTTCTCTATTTCAGGATGTCTCACATTCTTCACAACAAGATGCCTTTGCCTCGTCCCCTTAACCCCTACCCATTTCACTTCTATGCAGTTTGGCGGAACAATGAATTCTCTGTACTGGCCAAGTTCACAAGAAGGGGATTTCTCTGCACAGTTATCATGAGCTGTGGACTTGCACCAGGCACATCGTACATCAGTCAGAGCTAGTTCAATGCCACACTCTTCACCACAAATAAAACATTCACTGCAGGGAGGAAGGTTCCCTCGTACCCAATGGTGCTGCATAACTTTATCCTTGTTCGAGGCAGCTTTGCAAAAGATTTTTTTGTTTGCCTCTTTCATATTCTCGTCATCAACACAAATACCGCAAGCATCGCATTGGGCACCATGGATGAGGCGACTTTCAGAGATGTTACAGAAGGTTGATGTTGTGAACATGTCAACCATGTAGAAACGATGACCCTTGGAAGGATCCCTGACTGGCAGAGAGTAGTGCCTCATCCTGTACTTTCTGTACAGTGACATGAGCAACGCCACGAGACCAAGGAAGGACAGCATGATGACAACTGAGTACACTATGTCATCCATCTGAAATTTTATGTATATAATCTTTGATACAATTATTATAACAGGACAAACTTATAATCAAAGCTACTCTATGAATAAAAAAATTGTAATGTATAATGTAGTATGACATGCAATATATACATAACTTTGATGGTACCATATCATGTAACATTTAAGGGAAGTTTGACAAATCCGTATTATTAGTCATTCTTTTGTGGTTACGTACACAAATTAACACAAAATGGCCCAGTTTCTTTGTGATCATATGAAAGAAATTTAGTACCAGGGATCCTCATTGTGGACTTATGACCAATTTTTGCCAATATCTCCTCTTTGAACAAGTTATGGATTTGAAAACATTTTACCAGACTGTGACAAACACTTCAAGCAATGCACTACAAAAAGTTGTATTAATAAATTGATGAGTCTTTTATGTCTGTAAAACGTATTGAGAAAGGAAAAGCCAAATAATGAATAAATCTTCAATGCTAAAAAAACACATCACAGTATCATATCTCAATATCCTTACATTCAATGAGTGTTTAGTGAGTGTACATGCAGGAACTGAGCTAAAAAAAAGTGCAAACAATGACTGCAGCATGGTAATTTAATTTTCAAGCTCATTCTCGCTATCCATGACCACAAAGATGCAGCAGTGACAATGAAGGAAATATAAAGCTTTTATTCATGTGCAGTCTATAGCTACAAAGATGGAACACAATGTAGTTATGTAGCCTATGTCCTAAAACGTAATCAAGCAAAGAAAGTTTCAAAGCCGTAACCATAATATATTATATTCCAATTTCAGATACAGACGATAGATGCAGATAAAAATATTAGGTAAGCATACTAATTGTTGTCATCTTGCATATTTACATCTGGGTCTGTTACTTAAAACTAAAAATGTAAAAGTAAATAACCGCAAAGCTCGTTTGCTTTTGCAGTCTGACTGATCTGTATCTCATTTAAATAAAATCCACTTAAAATGTTTCAGACTGTCACAATTTAATCCAGAGCAAATCATACACAAATACACAAAGATATTTGCATTCCCTCACTCTATAGTTTCATATTACAAAATATTCTCTTACTTACATCTACCAAAGCTCATGAAGCTGGGTCAGTATGTGTGGATGATTGTAATATAAATTCACTATTCATGGCACTACTAGCGAAGTGTGGTCCCTTCTGTTTACAGAGCAAAGTAGTGGCCAGTCATATTATTTGAGGCCAAAATATACAAATAATAGCATAGTCTTGAAATTTCATCCTGCAGTTTTTACACACATTCTAGATCTACACATAGGCCTACCTGATTAGTGCACACTCAAGTTACTGGATTCACAAAGTGTCAAGCTTTGACATGTGATGCCATCATTTGATGTGGGGGCCAAAGTGGTGGACTGGTGGAACTTTTATCTATTCTGTGGTTGGCACTGACTTGACACTTAGATCTAATATGTGAATGTTTGCATTCAAGCACTTAATTTTAAAAAAAACAAAACAAAAAAAGATAAGGAAGGATAGATCTAGATCTAAATAGAAAAAAAAAAAGAGAAAGAAAAAAAGTTGGCACTCAGTAAAACTAGATCTAGATTCTAAGTGGTCATAATTTTCAAAACTGTTAAACAGAAGGAACCACATTTAACTAGTATTGCCCAATTTAGTATTATATTTACTGGGATTCTCATGATTCTGTCCATGAATTCTGATAGTAGATAGATTCTAGATCTAGATATATTTAGATCTAGATCTAGGCCCGGTTAATAAGGCCTACACTAAGGCTACACAGCACTAATACTCAACACTACACTAGACTCTAGATTCTATCTAATTATTAAATTATAATCGTAATTAGCTGACATTTTTGGGACTTAAAGCCTCCACGAAGTCTTGGTCTTTCTTTTCCTCGTGGCTTCGAAATAAGAAAAGAACATCATGCTTCCTTAGTCTCCACGTTGTTAGTAAGCGCATAGATTAGTAACACAGTCATGATTGTGTTGCTTATTCTCACAATTGTATGGAGGCAGACATGTTTGATGTAGGGCAGGTAACTCGGCACGGAAACTTGCATTGTCTTGGCTATTTTCTGTAACAAGAAGAGCAACTCTATTAAAATATTTTGTCAAAGTGATGTCTGGGTGGTCTCTCTTTTTTAATGTGCGAAGACGATCTCGCTCATCCAGTTGCACATGTGCATTATGACTCAGACTTTTCATATTTCTCAACCTTTAACTTTATTTTTAATTAACCTACAGCAAAATTGTCTGTTGCCTTCCAGTTGGACCGTTTATTTGTATTTTCAAGTCGTCTAGTTGAAAAAGTTGTAGATCTAGTCCTATTATGTTCGTCCTTATTTCAAATTAGACAAATCTCTCTCTCTCTCTCTCTCTCTCTCTCTCTCTCTCTCTCTCTCTCTCTCTCTCTCTCTCTCTCTCTCTC
>JBDFRD010242584.1:0-11204 GCA_039654405.1 Bullina lineata
AGAGAGAGAGAGAGAGAGAGAGAGAGAGAGACAGAGAGAGGGAGAGAGAGAGAGATAAAAGAAAGAAATGTAGGGAATCAAATCCTTTTACCCAAAACAAATCAATACATGTACATGTAATTGCATAGCATTATTGAGGCACAATGCATGTTCTATGAAAAACAAATAAATGTATAAAAGTCATCTGCGTTTCCTATCATTAACGACACAAAATCTGTCTTGGACTTATTCATGGTTCAGTCTCACGCACATAATTTGGCCAGAATGCGGCAACTGTTGAATCGGGATTACAAGGCTCCCACGTCCAATAGCAATACAACGCATGAAACGTTTGAGTGGAAATGTGGTTTAACATTTAAAAATGCTGGGTATAAAATGTAGCCTAAGTATTTGATCTATAGGGGATGGTTTGTCCAGGAAAACAAGTAATATTTTCAGGTGGTGATTTTTTAAGGGCCCTCCAAGTAACCGTACCTGCTCAAGAGATTGAACAAACAAACAAAAATCGTCACACGGAAAAAACCAGAGTGAATATTCAATGTTCAGTTCAGAACAGAGCTCTGTAAAGGAATCCTGAATCCTTTTTCAATACAATTACTTTATATATTTCGCTGGGGGGGGTGGTATAAAAAAAAAGCTAACAGTACAACACCGACCGCACGAAACAGCGTGAGAGTGCATTTATTCAGGTTCCAAGGTGTCGGCGTTGTCAGCTCGGTGGCTTGGAAAAATCGGAACAAGCATGGGGACCAAGGAAAGAAAAAGTAATGAGGTTGTCGAAAGGTATTCATTCCTGCTCAATCAAACAGCCCTGAATTTTGAACATCCTGGTTCAGAGATTGCAGTTGTGACGTGCGAGGCGAAAGCGGAAAAGGCGTGTCACAACAAAGCTAGACGTCTTTTACTCTCACTTTAGCTAGATTCTATATAAAATAGCGTTCTAACAGCAGAATCAATAATCAATTTGTTCATCAATTATGCAGTCCATTGGGAACGTGGTTTTCAAAGGATAGGGTGTTTATCCGACAGGACGATATTTCTTGATTTTAACGAGTGGCTCTAAGAAAAAAGAATTAAGCAATTATTTCTTGTTTGCCTATGCCGGTGGGCTGCTTAGGGTTCAAGGGGAAAAGATCGATATAACGATTACCGCATTGAATCATTTAACTCTTTGTCCTATTGATGGCGTTTACTGATAACAAATACAAAGGAGGAGAAACAAGGGAAAAACTGAAACGTATACATTACTATTTCCATGTAGAAAGGCATAACATCTTCTTAATTTTAATATAAGATGAGCCCACAAGACTGCTTATTCCATATTCTAAGCTTACGGGAGCGTTTTCACACTGAGAAACCTGTGTGGCTAGGAGTAGGAGAAACACAGTGCAGCGAAATGCCCGAGATGCACATACAACAAGACACGGACAACTGGGCGCAATGACACATCAACATTTCTCAGCGAGACAAGAGCAGGCTACGGGTTACAAGAGTGAAACAGTACATGCTTTTAAACACACGAGCTTCAAATGTTGAAGTAATCCTTAAGCTTAGACCTGAACTATGAGATAATGGTGGTTCAATTAATAACAAATTATCTAATTGTTGGGAAACACCCAGATCTTCCATCAACTTATAGCGCAAAAGTAAACAAAACAAACAAAAACATCTTTACAGCATAATAAAATATACAGTTCCCACTCACTTCATGTCGACAAACGGGGTAAGAAATCGCAAAGCACCACAGGAGAGTTCCGTGCTCACAACCATCGGAATGGGTTGAAAACCTGAAGCGGTAACAGGTTCTAAGATTTAGCCTCCCCTGAATACTTGACTTTGAGAAAATGCGTCCTGGGCTTGTTGCCGGCTGTGTTGAACGTGTTCACATTGTTACTGCGGTATTTCCGGTGCTGGAACTCGAAGTACACGTCTGAGTCGAGGGCTTTGAAAACCCGAAAGTCAACACTGCTACTGGCCCCTTTCCTGGCTTCAGCCTCATCGCCATCGTTGGCGTAATGGAACTGACTGCCAGTCTCATTCTCCGAGACGCGAGACGAGGAGCCCATATAGCGCGGCTCTTTAGAGTGCGGCTGCTGAACGGGGTCCCGGGGCCGCTTCTCCAGTTCTGGGGCGGGGGCGTGGTTCAACAGCGACCTGGTCGTCATCGATTCGGACACCATAGAAGAATCTTCAGCAAGGTTGGCCAGATTTTCCTCTGAAGCCCTGAATGCGCTATACAGCTTCGACTTTCTGTAATTTGCGGTGGCTTTGGGTGGCCTGTTCGTATCATCGTCGTCATTATCGTCAAACTCGTCGTCGCTGCGCATGTCTTCCGGCACCTTATTTATGACGCCGACTTTAGCGATGCTCCTGCGGTTGGAAGGGAAAGATGGCCGGCGGTCTACGATGCCCACACACTGAAGGTGATCCACAATCTCCGTGCGCAGGATCGGAGAAGCAGCGGAAGGCTGCTTGGCGATAGAACCCCATGGCTTGATGACGTTCGGCGCGGGCTTGGCGACCCTGTCGCACATCTGATTCTCGTCGTTACGCTGGGTGGGCTGAAGGGTGAGCACTTGTCCATCGAAAGTGCCACGTCTGGACATTGGCTTTAAGGCCAGAGGGCTCGGTGTCAAACTTTTGGCTTGCGACAGCGCGGGCAAGGACTGGCCAATCAATGATATCTGACCAGCACAAGCTTTGGGCCGATGGTACGCCGCCTCGAAAACTACTGGGGACGGAGACACAAGATGCTTGTCTCGGGTCAGGGACTGGCTAAGTGATCGCCGACCACCTGCCAGTCTTCTTCTATCCGCGGCCAGGTTTCGATTATGAGAAGGCGAACTTGCTAAAGGCCGTAATTCCAAAATGTCAGGAGATTCCTGTGAACGCAAGTTCTTGCCCACCACTCCATCAGAGAAAAAGTGTTCCTGCACCCAAGCCGTCATGTCGTTCTGGGGAAAGCTGGGGATGAATTCGGTGTAGCGGTGCTCCTCCCTACTGGGTTTGTACGCATTGCTCAAACACGCTTCACCGCCGTTTACGCCTTCGATACGAAGATCTTCCCCAACACTGAAGTTGTTCAAACCTTTAGATTCTCTGTATGCCACGATGGCTTCGTGCGTCTCGCTTTGGACTCGGGTATTGGAGGGAGCGCGCACAGGTTCACTTCGCTCCAAGGATGTTATAGACTTTGATTTTCCACGTTGGTAAGGCGAGTGATGCAGCTCTGGGGACTCTCCATCCATGTGGCTGAATTCTATTTGTTGGGACTGGATGATCATAGGAGGGATAAAATTCTCCTCTCCGTCGTCCATCGGTTCACTTATATCCACGGCCTCGCACTTAGCTATCTCAGTCAGTCTTTTCACGAGCTCCTTTTTCTTTGAAGTACTTATGTGCCGCTTCAACGCCTGCATCTGCTGCATGTTCTGATTGCGTTGTTCATCTTTGGATAATTTACCTGTTGTGCTGGAGATACTGCAGTTCAGGTTTTGGGTAGTATCCGCTTTCTTGCTCGCGACTGGAAGGTCAGAATCAAAACCCGTACCCTTCAAGGTGTAAAAGCTACCGGCAAGCTCGTCACCTCCGTGATGGGCCTTAAGTCGCGGTCTTGTGTGCAAGAGTTGCCTTGGTGTCACTTGTTCCTTTTCATCTGCTGGACTCAAGGCAGGAGTCCCACAGCCAGCTATAGGAACCCCATTCCCAACATGTTCTTGTCTGGAGTTGGATCTGAAATTCGTCAGGCTCGCCAGTTTTTCCTTCGCGTCCAGAAGACTACTGTGCATGAAGGAACTCTCCCCGTTCGTTCTCGGTCTCGGAATAGATATCGTTCTTGATCTCTGGCGAAGCAGATCAGTCAAAGACGTGCCGGGTGTGGTTGGAACTGCCGCCATCGTATTAGCCATATTGTGGGAGTAACTCGAAGCTATCACGGAGCTTCCAGGGACCATCAATAGTTTCCCAGGTCCAGAGATGAGAGTGTGACGTAAAAGGTTGGTGCCCTTAATTCCGACGGACTGAGAGCTCTGCAAGGCCTGTCTGGAGGTTGGTATGCTCTGTTCACCCGTCTTGTCGTCGCAATTGACTGCCGCCACGATGTTGAGCAGCGCCGCCTGACGCAGCGTCTCCTGGAGGTTTCTCATGGAGCGGAGTTCCTGTCGGAAGTCTCCCTCCGTGTTGGCGCGACTGTACAAGTATAAGTTCTTTTCTGTTCCTTTCTTAGTCTCTTGTTCTGGTAAGACTACGTCGCTTCTTCCACTATCCACGTCTTCAAAATGGGCTAGCTCTTTCTTCACCAGCCCGAGGGGGCGGGGCTTAGAGACCCCCAGTTTCACGTGACTAACTTCTCCCATTTCCATAGGGCGGCCGTCGCTCGCGGTCTCGCGTGAAAGTTGGGAGAGCGAAAGTGGGGAAAACACAAGCGAAAGAAGAAAACTAAGCCCCCGCTTTCACTTAATGCTGGCTTCGCTTCGTTTACCCGGCTAGGGAATTAAGAGCGTGCCTGTCGGGGAAAAAGTGTGTAATAAAAAGAATTACAGGCTTTCACAAAGTCGACTCGCACAACGGCAAGTCTCTCAGAGGAGGTTGACGTAGTGAAAGCACCGACTTACTTAATAAAATCTGTTTGTTCACAGCACTTTGATTTTCAAATTTTGCTATATACAGTGTCTACAAAAGGGGCGAGATTGACAGACCCCGTCGGCCAAACTCAAGCACTGCCATATCATGAATAGCCCAGTTATATTAATAAAGTTAGCAGGCGTTTGTGGCGGCTCTCCTCGTGGATAACACCCGGCCTGTATACACTTGCATATTAAAAACCTAACCCCGGCCTGGCCAAGTATTCATGTAATGGGTCCACGGGCCGTGACCTCTTGTTCCTTGCAGCGGCACTCGGTGCACTGGGAGGGCGCTTGGCTGGAAGTGTTTGCTTACCGTAGTTAGACACACTAACTCAAAGCAGATATTTAGGGGCAATTGCCTCTTCGACGGGAATGATTTCGAATCGCACCCCAAACACATTCATCGACTCTTTCCACTTACAACTGTGACTGGACTAAGCATGCTCTTGTAACGATTCCCTTTGTCGAGATAACTTTCAATACAACAGAAGGTTTTCTTATAGTAAAAGGAGCACGAAATAAATGTATCAATAACTTATTACTGCAGAAAGGGTTAATACTCCGTTTCTACTGCTGGGTATCCTTCTCGCAAAAAAAAAATACTAAAGGAAAAGGATTTGTTTTGCGCACCTTTTTTTTAAAGAGAGACCAGCTTTCGAGTGTTCACCACCCTTTGTAAGCAATAAAATCATAAGACAACAATAAAGTTATTATACCCCACTTCCAAGCCACACACTCAAAACGTCGGCTAGTGACGCTGAATTAGAAACACATAGAACGTCTTGGAAGGGCGATCGAAGAAGTTGAACGGGGCGGACAGAACGGTACCAGGTACCAATCGATGTGAGCAAGGGTACTTAGGCGTTAATTTGACTGTCAACAATCCCCTGGCATGCACGGCTAGCCCCGGTGAGCTCGGCCCCTAATGTCAACTCACACGTGGATCGTCTCGTCTAAGTCCGGCTCCATTTACGGCTAAGTCAAACAATTTGTCAGCGCAGCCGTGGAATCCGCTGCAGCCAAGCCTGAGGAAAATGCACTCGGCTGTTTAGGGGGGCTTGCAACTTCGCTCTTCTCTTTTTTTTACCAAAATTTCCCTTTCTCATTCAAATGTTCAGGTTCTCATTAAAAAGTTCAATTTATTATTTAAGCCTGGCCTTTCTTTTTCTCCAAAAACGTTCCCTCAATCGTTTATCAAGAAAACATTCACTTATTCAACAAGAAAAAGCAAAGGCAAGATTAAAATGTGGCAACTATTGTGAAACAAAAAGAATCCAAAAATGAGCGTTTGGGGTATCTAGATGTCTTACAACATCAGTAATGTGAATCACTAAACAATGTAAGGTATTATATAATTCTATTTCTGTTACTCCTGAGCTGAATGTCTAAAGGCTTGTAGCCGAGGTGACAAACAATGAATCAAGAAACGAAGATGAATCACGTCCATTTACAGGTAAATAAAAAACTTGTTAAGGTTTTTACAGTTCTATTATTAATGGATTTTTTCAAAATGGAGATCCCTTGAGAAAGGATGCGTACAGTTTAATCTGTTCTTTGATTGATTATGATGCAGTTACTTTTGTATGGATATACAGTGTTATTTATGTTTGTGCAGTAAACGTGACAGTTTGCGTGTTGCACCACCTTTGTAAAGAAGGGATGATAGGTTAATACAATGATACAAATGGCAAATCTATCCGTTTATGGTTTCTAGAATAAATTTTTACAATGTAACTAATTCATCCAATGTCCATCAAAAATATCACATTCTCACAGTTTGGATGCTGTTCTCTTTTTGTGTATGTGTGTGTGTGCGTATATTGATAATCAAGTTAATCCCTAGATTCCGCAATGCGTTGACAAAAACAAAGCCTCGAGTTAGGCTTTGGTCTCACTGGAACTCCTCACAGCAATGCCATGGCTGAGCCAATGGAGCTGACGATGATCACAGGGATTGGAAGGCTCAGCTGGGGAAGTGTCTCCACTTGTCCTTTCACTGAACGCACAAGGTATAGAGCACAGTTCTCACAAGTTCCAGGATGTTATCATGAATCATACTCCACTATGGTAGTCCAATCACTGATGCAGTAAAAAGGGGATAGCGACTCGCGTTTCGAAAGTGAGGGGTGATGAATGTTCCGTTGCAAAATCAATCAACTACAACTGAAGACGGTGGACGCAAAGAAAGGGACTTACTGAAGAAAAACGTCACTGAGTCTTTTAAAATCTGTTCTTCACGCTGTACCTTAAAGACAGCTTAATTTCTCATCGAGTGGAAAAGTACGTGTTGTGTTTAGTAATTCGTATTTAAAAGCTTTTGATATACAACTATCACGTTTAGCTTTTATGCACAATTCTCGGCTTTCGTTTCAAGACACAGCAAAAATCTACAGTCACTTATCCATACGTCCGTCATGAACAGAAATATTACCTTCCTTTATGACTTCCAATAAGTCAACAAAAGCTAGAATCATGAATGACGGTCAGAAATATTGAAATCAAGAAGAAAGAAAGGCAACCAGAGACGGTAGATATCCCGGATGAGATTGCAAACTCCTGGAAGTCCTTGACGTTTTCAACAAAACACAACAACATTCACCACGGTGCTGTAGCTCTTTGTGGCCCAGAATCCCAGGCTGAGAGTCAAGAACTCGAGGAGAAAACAGAAACACAAATCTTCTTTCTACTCATGCTGCGCCTTAGCCTGGGGACATCGTCGGCAGGAATCCATTTCCTCCAACACGCTGTCGGCAATGACGTTAGGGCCTCCCTGGAATAAGAGAACAAAACCAGCAATCGATTAACGCATTAATGGCAAAAAAGGGCAAAAAGTTAACTAAAGTGGCCACCTAAATTGTATGGACACGGCTGAGTTGAATATAATGGGGGCGGAAGTTAAAGCATTTGACAGCAAAAATAAGCCCCGAAGCACACACGCGCGCGCACACACACACACACACACACACACATACACACACACACACACACACATACACACACTGTATCACTATTATTACACAATTAATATAAGCGTGGAAGACGAAGAATAAGGCGAGACACAACAAATATAACATTTTCGTGAACGAAACCAAGATAGAGTCTACATGTAATACACATTTCAAGAAAAACGTAACTACAAGGTACAAGTATACAGGTCAGCTAAGAGGACGAAGAGTAGAGTTAGACAAAAGAATAAATGGGAAGACAGTAAGAAAGACCGGCCGATCCTGAAAGGGCGTCATGGTTAACCATACCACAAGGCTGTGGGGAAAGTGAACACATTAACTTATCAGAAATGGCACTAGTAATCAATATGGTGGACGGAAATTATAGGAATAAAAAAAAGAACAAGTCAATTAGGAGAGGGGCTAAAAAGTAACTGTTCACTTGGAGCATTACTATGTGCGGAGACATTTACAGAAAATAGCCTGTCGCTGCAAGATAATTGAAAAGAAAAACGCGAAAACAATCAGGACATACATTTCCAATCATTGAAGCATTGGCAAGAAATTGAGAAGTTCAGTAAATTTCTATATATATATATTTTTTTTTTTAATTTAAAATTTTGTTTCAGTTTGTCTTGTTTATTTTTTGCTTATTTATGTACGTATCAAAAGTCCACCTGTTTTGTGGATTGCAGTATTTGACGAGACCAAAATGTTTTCTCCGTTCTGTTTACTACAAACACCCTCATTATCTTCAACTGCTGCTTAATATTAAAATAATCAGGGAAACCTCTAATAGTTTTCAAAATTCATACCCTGGCATTTAATTATTTTCAAAGGAACACCTGTGTCAGATACAGCAGGTTTATAATCTATGGGGGTGTCATTCACATACATACTTGCGCTACTACCATCGGCTGTACTCAGTACGGCAGTTCGATAAACGCTAATTGAAATTCAATCTTCATGCAAATCAGTCATGGCAGACTTATGTAGACAGACAGTCCACACTGTTTGTACTGACAGTGGGTGACATCCACGTGGAATGACGAAGAGGTGAGCACACGCATGCTTGTTGCTGTTCGCCTTTTTTCTGTCTGTAAGCTTCATTTTCTTACCTTTTATTCACTATCCTCCTTCAGCCAACTTCTAAAACATATTGGTTAAAGCAGTTGTTGCACCAAGAAGTTTCCGGTACCGTACGTTAAAATCAATATTAAATTCTGCTTATAAAACTATTGCATTTACAAGACTAGTTTATCAACTGCAGCGACTAAATATAACACACTCAGTGTCATGTTGATTGCCTGATCTCATTAACTGTCATGAGTTTCGATAAGATTATATTCCTCAAGTGCTCGGAGCGGATTTAACAAGTTCATGACCCTTTCATACAGTCGGCGTGTAGAGTAATCTACTGTAATTTGAGCCGTAGTTAGACACAACGAACAGGTATAAAATAATGCCCATCATTGATCACCTGTCGAGCACCAACATTGAATTAACCTTATATTATTCTGATGAACATGGGCTACGACTTCAAAGAAAATGTGTACTCAATACTTCCTTGCTCATGTTATTGTCTCGGTGTTATAGCTTAAAGTACATTTGGTTAGGCTAAAATGTTATCTCTTCCCAAACACATAAAAATAAAACAAACAGTTGGTGATTAAAAAGCCATTAGGGCAAACGTCTCTCATAAACACGACTACTCACTCTTCTGTGAATACAATCGAGAAGCCCCGAATGCACAACAAGCCCCAAATCATGGAAGTATACACAATGATCAACGAAGACAAAAAAACGCAGGTCGTGTACTTTGAACTTGAGTAGTTAAAATTGGTACGTATACACTCTCAACAGTACGATGTAAACTTAAACAGCAACACAGAGCACATCCCGTTGACCTCATTCTTATAATCTAAATATAATCAGCATAGATTGGTACAACCCACCAATGGCAAAAACGAGTGCGACACACTTCTAAAATGGGTGTTTTCTGTACAGTACACGCATCACCAATAACATAACAGCAGTTAGAACACCAGTGCGAATTTATAACTCTAAATTGATCAAAGCAAGCGAATAATCAATCTACCACAAATTACCTTTCAATGAAAAACCTCCTGTTTTCATCTCTAACAGATGTGACGGATATAACATAGATCTAATCTCCGTGAAGTGATCCTACTGAATCTCAAACGGCTATGGAAATAAACACATTTTCACACACCTCACGCATTCTGCAAATGCTCAGGAAATGCCAGACGTAACGTTTTCTGACCAAGTAAAGGCACATCAGTGTGTCAGCAGAATAAGAACAGGACTCTTTAAACACTGCAGAATGTCTTTCCAAAGCACCATAATGGGAACGCATACCCGTGTGCAATTAAATGAACAATACGTTTTCTCTCCCCCACTTTATCTTTGCTGACGGTAAATACTAAGGACATAGGAAATAATTATTTTAAAAACCTGACTAACAGCGAAAAACTGGATCCTGAATGCAAAACACATTTGATCTTTGAGCAACTCAGTCCCATAACACTTTTCTGCGCAGACTAGACAAGCAGTGAGGAAAAAGACACCGTGGCCTTCGTACTCCGTATGCCAATCAATAAACAATCAAGAACGATTCTTGAAGACAATGTAGTCCTTTATTGACGTGTCTCTGGATGTGTATTCACACTCGCGTCGCACAATGCTTACTGGCTGGCATTGCTGAACACGAAGATGTGTGTAAACTCGCGCCGTATAATGGGACATGAACCGCCTTTCCAGCTTCAACTAAAGCAACAATATTCGATGCACGGGGCCTTTAAATACTAATACATCTATGCCTAGGGGAGTGGACGTCCATGAGAAATAATCTAATCTTGATCATAAAGCGTGGTTTAGAGTTAGAGTCGGCATGTCCCGCCAACAGTTGTTCTCGACATACAATGTATTTTCGTTTTTTACTTATCAATTGAATATCACTTCATCCTTGGGTAAAATTGCATATATGACAATGTAGTGATCAGCATAAATCAAGCTATTTGCTTCCTGACAAAAGCAAGGCAAATGAATGGAGTTTTCTTTATTGTTATCATAATCATCATCATCATCATCATCATCATCATCATCATCATCATCATCGTGGTCGTCGTCATCGTCATTATCATTATCATCATCATCATCATCATCATCATCATCATCATCATCATCATCATTGCTATTTTTTAAAAATTTTACATAACGTCTATTAGCGTTAAAATGTTTGACATTAAATTGTCATATTCTGTAACACACGTTACTTTTGCATTATCTTCAACGTATCGATTCCAGGTCTTCTTTAAAATCTTAACCGAGACTGATTCGTCGCTAGCTTCTTCTCCATTTTTTTTTTTACATCGCAACAGCCTTTGCAACACGATGTGGTACATTCTACACTCAATCGCATAACAGAGCTGTAGGCATTTCTGTAAACGACGTATGGAATTATTGTACAACCAAAACAATTATCACTCGTAGTCTCCTAGTATTATATTGAGATTGATTTAAAGCCAGTCGTCAAACGAAATGTATTGGTTTTAAGATTGTCACCTCTGAAACGATGTTTTTTTATGTGCCACTCCCCACCCCCCCCCTCTCT
>JBDFRD010242806.1:0-11199 GCA_039654405.1 Bullina lineata
AGGACGCTAGTCTGTCGTAGGTTTACTTCCCCAGCAGAATATGCCGGTACCCAATTCGCACCTGGGTGGGGAGAAGATAAATAGTGTAAAATGTCTTTCCCAAGGACACAACACGGTTACTTCCCGGATTCGAACCCTGGACCCTTGGATTAGGAGTCCAACACTCTAACCATTCGGCCACCACGCCAGATATTTAGAAAATGATATTACAGTTTCAGGCCAGTTCCCCTGCTGCTATATAAGATTAGATGGTAGTGTTTGCTGCCGTCCCCCTGTCTTGTGAGTTAGCTTTGGAGAGTGGAAGGCTATGGGAGTAAACCCAGACAGAAAATCAGGAGTGTGGACCCGAAAGCGGTTGGAATAGAGATTACATCAGTCTGCTTTCCAGCATCTCCTGTGGTTGGACTGGTTCCAAACGCACCGCACTGAATGTGTCCTTCCTTTGGAATCAAACTAGAATGACCGAAAGAAGAACACCGCCTCCGGGCAAAGCTTTGTTTCTAAATGTCTGCTCATGCGAAGCAACGCTACGATAGCTGCTCCGAGCTGTGTTAAGGCGGAAGGAGCCATGTATGTATACTGGTTGCAATGTTTGCTCAAAGATGTCGTTTAACCTAGTTTGAAGAAGATGGAAACAGAAGAGAGAAACAGCAAGAAAATGCTGCCTCCCCCGCGCTTTCCCCCCTTCCCTTTGATTGGCCAATTTTTTTTTTCTGAGATGACCCAAATAAGAATTTATTGTAAATGGGCCACGTGGAGAAAGTAGTACCATGCGAAAAGGGCAACGTTCAGGAGCGATGTTGACCGAGTTTACGCGTGTACAAGTAAAAGTGGTTCGGATCAATTCTGAATAAGCTCTATTTGCAGTTGTCACACTACAAGATTGGTGTTACAACATTACCGCGAAGTGCTCTTTACCCTGATACCATAAGACATTGATACTACTTATGTGTTGATAACTCTAGCCATGTTTATTAGGTTATTGCTTGTCTAACCCCCTTGACCACTAAATAATTAATTAATCCACGTAGCCACGTAGACTTTGACATGGTATTGCCCTGGACACCCGATGACTAATGCGTGGCCTGTTTCTGTTGCATCACCTTAGTTGACAAAACATGCGTAAGAAACAACAGTGGAGTAAGGTGGATAGATTTTGTACTATGGAACGAAGTTGTGATTGGATGGACCTTTTTCTGTCGTCCTGAGATTCACAAATTAACTTGATTATTTTTTGATCATCGTTACAAGGAGGCATCACCTTTAAGACTGAAAGTTAGAAGAGGGGCTGATATAGGCTGTGATCACCGTCTTGAGATTGCACTGATCAAGTTGAGGGGAAGCTGAAGACAACAGGCACCAACACACACACACACACACACACACATACACACACACACACACTCACACACACAAACACACACGCACACACAAACACACACGCACAAAGGTGCTTCAGTGCTGATAAAATGAATGACAACAACGTTATAACTGCCTCCTTCCGAAGATGCAAAAATAAATGGCACACAACGAGGGTGACACAGAGTAAGAGAGCTTCACGTGAGGTGGACGTTACAACATGGGACCAATCGTCTCTGGCTCCGAAGAAACGTTTTCAAGTTTTACAAAAGAGAAAAACGGACTGATACGGGGAAAATAGAATGAACACGTCATGGCAACAGGTACCTGCATCGTGCGCCGAAAGCCGTGGAATTGATTTTGGGTTTAGAGAGAGTTGTGATGGCGCGGTGACCGAATGATTAGAGCGTTGGACTCCTAGTCCAAGGGTCCATGGTTCGAATCTGCGAGGTGACCGTGTTGTGTCCTTGGGAAAGACACTTTACACCATTTTTCTTCTCCCCACCCAGGTGCGAATTGGGTATCGGCATATTCTGCTGGGGAAGTGAACCTACGACAGACTAGCGTCCTGTCTAGGATATGAAGTAAAAATCATCTGTTCCGCTTCTCGCTACAGAATCCGGGATAAGCTCCGGCTCTATGGGCCTCATTGGCCTTGATGGAACTTTACTTTTATTTACTTTTAGCAGATGAATAAGAGTCACATAGCAATAGCAAAGCAGATGGAAAAGTCACCGACTATAGTACGTTGTGGATAGCACTCTCGGATGGAGAACAGTCACCTGACGCATGGGTGGCTGTCACCTACAACCTAGCAGATTAAAGTGAATGACCTAGCACAGCAGTAACAAGTTACGCCTGTCAACAATCGCACTAAGACGGTTACTAGATCTAGTTGCAAAGCCAACGATTTTTCGATGAACGAAGACGAATTAGAAACAGCCGAAAGTGCAATACATGAGAAATAAGTGCATAAAGAGAAAGCAGGCTGGAAAATAAGTTCATGAAGAGAAAGCAGAGAGGGAAATAAGTTCATAAAATAAAGAGAAAGCAGACTGGGAAATAGTTGGTGAAGAGAAAGTAGACAGGGAAAAAATTTCACAAAGAAAAAGCAGACTGAGAAAAACCAAATAGTGGACAGACAGACGAAGAGGCCTTGACCTTCACAATGAACGCAAGGTCAGCACAGGACAGCTCTTTTTTTCGTGGAAAAAAACAGGAAAACAGACATTATCAGTTCCAGCTGACACCAATCTAGCAAGCAATAGAGTTATGGTCCATTCGTTTTAAATCCATCTTGTCTTTGTGGCCCACGCTGTACGTCATATATATTTTTCTTTTTTTAATTCGCCAAAACGGAGAACGTCCAACATAAGGAGTGCTGTAAAAGGCCGCCATTCAACCCGGCGAGTTCGTCTATGGAGCAATGATTGATTATCGGCCCCGGCCGGTCTTTTTCGGGAAACTCGTGACGTCAAAGCCGTTTCTCATGCGCCATCGTTTTCCGTCGGGGTTCGCCTGGGTTCGAGAGTGCAGGCCAGTGTGCAAAGGCGTGCAAACAGGGTTGCACACAAAGGCCACAAATATAAGTAACCCACCTCGACATGGGCTCGCCAATGACAAAAACATGTATATCGAGGCTCGGCTCCGCCCGTCCCCTGCGGCTAATTGGTGCTATTGATATCGACCCCGGTAACTGAGTGTGGGTCGAGTAAGGGCGCTTCGATACAACCAAGGCAAGCCTCCGCGTGAGGCTATTGACCTGTCGCTGTTCTCTTTTGTTTCGGCGTTTCTGTTTTGTTTCCAGACACTTTTACTTTTCTACGACGGGGATTATCTTTTTTATTTTAACCCCCCCCCCCCGGCCACCGCCCTCTCTCTCTCCTTCCCTCCCGTTCTCTCCCTCTCTATCTCTCTCGCTCTCTCTCTGTCTCTCTCTTCCTCTCCCTCTCTTTCTTCCGAGCAGTCAGACGTGACGTAATGTGAAGTCTGTTTGCCTTTTTTTTCTTTTTCGCTTTGGGCTTTGTCGCGTCTACTATTTGAACAAGAACTGAACGAACGAGGATGAAAACGATTCTTAATTATCATCATCATTTCTAGTAGTACATATTTATATCATCAATTATTGTTTGACGGTGACATGTTTCTGTATTTTCTTACACACTGTCGTGTGGGGTTTTATGCTACTGTTTGTATTTTTACTTTTTACTAATGTGCCCCTTTGTAGCCCTCTGTTCTGAAGTTTCCTGGTATTTTTAATTGTCGTGAAGACGCAGGGTGCCCAACAGATGACATCATCATCATCATCATCATCATCATCATCATTATCATCATCATCATCACCATCACCACCACCATCATCACCAACACCGTCCAAAAAAAGGGAGCACCCCAAAAAAAAGGGAGGCCCCTAAATGCCTTGGTGACAGTGATGACAATGGAGAATATGCTACAACACTGCCCACTGTACAAAGACGTAAGAATGTCAGCGTGACCCCAGACTTTCAGATGATACCCATTTCAGTGCCTGCACCATTGACACCCTCCGAGAGAGAAACAGACGAAGAGGTAGATTTTATCCCTTATCTAGCTATTTCAGACTGGCTGGAGATGAAGGAAGAAGAAATCCTGTGCACGAAAGGCGGGTTGATTTTTTGGCAGTGGACCACGCTCTGGGTACCGCGCGTATAGAAATATGCAATGTTTGTGTGGACATGTGTTGCGAAGGGAGCCAGAATCCATTTCAAGAACAGCACTCCACTGGACTCCAGATGGCAAAAGAGCACGAGAAAGGCCTAGAACAACATGGAGAAGGACAGTGGAAGGTGAAATGAAGGCCATGGGACAAACATGGGGATCTTTAAATGGCTTAATAAGGCTAGCGAAGGACAGGCTGGAATGGAGGAGTTTGTTGCTGCCTTACACATCAACATTGGTGTAACAGGTTAATGATGATGATGTTTAGAAAGAAAAACGCAGCTTTCACTAATAAAACATGTAGCGAGCGGCACTGACTTAAAAACAACTGGCGGGTGTTACTGCAAATTAACCCGTTCACTGCCAAATTAACCGATCGAGGAAAAGCAACGTTTTCTAATTGCGAACATAATTAATGGTGTTACTTCGCTAGATCCTAATTTCAGTCTATAATGTTAATAGATTAATTCTGTTCCGTACTAATGAACAAAAGAACGTTGAATCAGCTTTTTTTTAATCGCGTTCTTTTCACTGTTTCATTTATCTCTTTGAGGACCAAATGCCGATATGCTTGAATTAGATCACAAATTTATTTCTCTAACCGTCCATTTTAAAACTGCTAGCAGTGTAACAATTCATGAATTATATAATACAAAAGGCCTAGGTCTACTCATTTCCAAAGACACGGACGGTTATGTTAGTATAAAAAATTTGACTGTAAACAGGATAGGATTTATTTTGAAACCCTGTAAATCATTAAAGCTATGTGGTCCCCAAAGCGTTAAAAATACATTTGCGCTACAGATAGCTGGCAGTGCAAGGGTTAAGGGACTACGGAGCACAGTGTCGACAGTTCTCTCATCGCCAAAAGCTGAACCGGACAGTTAAATCAGCTGGTTACAAAGGTCGGAAGCGCCATTCCTTTCCTGTGAGCCGATTCTCTAGATATAAGACGTGTCAGAAGAGTTAAACAAAGCAATAACCAAGGCAATCGGTTAAGATGGAGACCAGGGAAACCCAGCATTGAGAATGCACTCCGAAATCGTAAACGGAATAAGGAATAGAGCTTCAAAAAGCAAGAACGTCGGAGGACTAGATTGAATGTGCCGACAATTGCTGTTTTCAAGGGGAACAACAACAAAAGAGCAATAACATCAACCACAAAGGAGAAAAAAGAAGAGAAAGAAGAAGAATGACCTTAGCTGAAAGCCATACAGAATCTAGATAGAAGAGGGAGTCCCCATGTTATCATTGGAAATGTAGGTAATACTGAAAGACTCAAGTAAAGTCTTTGTTACGTCTCTGCATACAACTTTGCATGATTGATTTTCGGATGCACGTGTCACAAGGACACCCCACACAAACAGGTCGTCAGCTCTTAGAATGCTCATTACGTCACCTAGTCCATGCAAAGGGGGCAAAAAAAGGGGGGGGGGAGAGGGGGCGATACCAATGAACCGTCTCGATGGAGTTATTTTCTTTTACACTCGTAATAAGAACACATGCACAGCCGAGCGCTTTGTTTTCGTCACAAGAAGTAAGGAATTGAACTGACGCACATGATACTCCCTGCGTATCGATTGTAGAACGGCCATGCCCTCACGGATCGAAATCGAAAGCAGGAGGCAACTCCGCAGAGCAACAACAAAAAGCGATAGAAAACAAGAATACAGGCCCAGGCACTGCTCTATCGATCTAAAAGATTTTTAATATTTCCATTCGCACCCCGCTCACATCTCTCCGCCCACCTTTTCCTGCAGGAAAAATATATTTTCCCTCCCAAGGCCTTTTTTTTCTTTTTTTTTTTGCCACGTTCCATTACCTCTGCGTCTTCTTAAATTTTAGCGAATCGTCAGGAATTGTGCAGACAGACACAGACACACACACACACACACACACACACACACACACACACACACACTCACACACACTTGCAAGCTCTCACATGAACATACAAACACAAGGAAGTCAGCGTTAGGCTTTAATTTTAATCAAACTAAGCAACAACTTCACACACGCGCGCAACACCCCCTCCACACACCCATACCACACCACCACCATCCCCCACGTACACACATGCACAAAAACTAATCCCCTGTTTTTGAAAAAAAAAAGGGAGGGGGGATCTTGCAAACTGATAATCATATAACCTTCTTTACGTCTCAAACGCTAATCCTCACGATAAAATACGACAGTTTCACGACACGTCGATACAACGATAAGGAACTCGCCGTTGGGTCATGCAACATCGCTCGTTAGCGACTCCGCGGTTTATCCCTCGCTGTGCTGACGTGACGTGCATTTCATTTCTCCTAATCTTTTCACCGATACCTCGATCCAGCTTTAAACGTGAAACTGCACAGCTATCGGCAACGTCACGGGGAATTGCTTACCGTGAATTCCCCTTTATCGCTGGAGAGCACGAGAGATGCCGTCGTTGTGGAGAACGTTTTGTTGTTTTTTTTGTTTGTTTTTGTTTTTTTGTTTCACTGAAGTCGCACAACAACCGAGAAGGAACATATATTTTTGACCTCCTATTTCCTTTTTTTTTTTTTTGGTGGGGAGGGGGGGGGGGTGCAACTGGCGAAGTTTAGTTTGTTCTTACAGAGTGTACATACAAAAGGACAAGATGAACATGAGGAACTTGAAGAACGTAGTTGAGAATCTGCAGTAATGAATGAGGAACACATAATGAGTCACGCAAATGTGAAATGGATTCACACAAATTAGTGTTACCAGGCATCCCTGTCTTCAAGGGCACAACAAACGCACAAAAGATGAAAAAGACAAAATCACATGCGGATTAAGCAAGATAGCTCAGTGGGTAATTCTGAGCATATGGGTACGAGTTCCATTCCCACAAATTAATGGATGGCAGGTGGATTTTTTCAGCGAACATGTTGATCTTTATTCGCCCCTGATTCCAACTGGGTAGTGTGGACTCTAAATGCCATGCTCTATTGGAGATGAGCGACAAAATCGGAGACTCACGATCTTTGACAGTCTACAATCGTACAAGAGTAGGCAAGTAACGCTGTCAAGGCAAAATTTCTGAATTCCAAAATTGTATACACGAACGTCTCACTGTGTGGTGACGAAAGTACCCATGAAAGCAGAATGTGGCAACCTGAAAGGTTGTGACGGCCACGAAAATGGTAGAAACGGCTACGAAACAGTCAGCCTGGTACTGTTGGTCGACAGAAACCGAGGCCAGGACACTCTGTCGGCGATATCGGACCTGCAAGCATTCAGGACTGGAAAACCGACGCTAAAGAACCTACCTACCTACCAGTAGTGTAGGCTGAAAAACATTTGCAATCAGAATTTCCTCTGAAGAAAGAAGAAGAAAGAAAACACATGGATATAACAAGGAAAACACACAGATTCCTCAATCAGCTTGGTTATGAATGAATCAATGACGTGTGTTTATGGGATTAAAAAAAATGGCATGCTCCTTTCTCTGGACAAAGTCAGACGCTTCATATTATTCGTGGCATTCTGAAAGCGCCAATTCAGAACTCACTAATGGGTAATCGCGGATTCCATTTTTTTCGAGCAACGTCCTTATGTTTTTGTTCTACATTGCTGTTGCGTGCTATTCACGCTAATCGCTTATTTGTCTACCCTCCCTCCACTCCCCCCCCCCCCCCCAAAAAACCACCATAGACACATGTGGATTCTACTGATATCATTTGGTGCGTTTTCTTATTTCACATATGCTTTTTTAATAGATCTACTATTATTCATTTCACAGCATTCTATATTTCTCACGACAACTACACAACACAATATAAAGATGACCGTACTCTAGAACTTTCGTGAGAGCTAATGTTTGATGTATATCTAAATCGGCTGAAATGGAATCTGTTCTCTGTTGCTTTTTTTTTTCTTTTATTGATCCACCCACAAGAGTACATCTAGGACATTACGGGCACAGATCATCAGCCGAAAAATCCAAGGTCACCACTCTAGAGCCGGCCTGCTCAGGTGAGAGGCCCATAAGCACGTTCGGAGATAGCCCGTGTGATTAAAGAAGCTTCCTGCGTCCACGGGCAGTGCTGCAGGAGTTGGAGATGCAATAGTGCTGCAACTCACGACATGGGATGGACGTGGAACTCAGGTGTATTGGAGTCAATGTGCGGGCAAAGATCTGGCATCGGATAGTTTCATTGTTCTTGCTGCCGCTGCTGTTGTCCTCGTTCTTGTTGTTGTTGTTGTCGTTGTTGTTGTTCATGATGATGATGTTTTTACTTTTTTTTCTTCTTCTTCTTCAGTTCAGCCTTTTCACTTCCCTTTCAAGTTTATTTCACTCGCGTTTTCACAGTATGCGAAATTCCGTGTGGCAAAGGCGACTTGGTTTTATGAGAGGGCGGGCCCACTTTTTTTTTTTTTATACGATTTAATTCAATAAGGGAGGAATGTTTTTGGTGTGTGTTTTTTTCCTTTAATTCTTTATGTTTTATTTTGCCTTTTTAGCTGTGTTATCAGAGAAGTTGGAAGGGGAAAGAGGTAGAAGGCGGATTTCGGGTTCGGTTATTTTGTATGTCTGCATTTTTTCCTTGGCAGATATTTTTGATGCGTTCTTTTCGTGTAAATGTCGAACGTTGGTTTGTTTGTCTTGTGTATTTTTACGGGATAGCTTTATTTGGTTGTGTTTGCTACTGTTCGTGTATCGTGTTCTGTTTGGGGCGAGAAAGGAAAAGGCCAAGGCAAGAAAAGAAAGCTACTTCCTGTATTTGGAACCTGATTGTACAGAATGTTCACACATCTCATGCTTCCTCCATTCTCACTTTCGCCGGCAGATTAAATGGCAAATAAGAGGATTTACTAACACATTCACGTTTCTTGTTGGTTTTTTTCCACTGTTTTATGATACTTTTTCGAGGGAGAAAGCAAAGGAGGAAGGAAGCACAATACGGAAAGAAAGAGAGACGGAAGGACGATCGGATAAAAAGAGGTGGGGAAACGAGACAGACACAAAGAGACAAAGAGAGAGACAGACAGGGAAACAAGACAGACAGAGACGAAAGACAGACAGACAAGCAGGTAGGCAACGCCTACAAAAGATGCTGCTGGTGAAAACAAACCAGAGTCATCAAGGGTAGGAGAGAGCTGAAAGAAGTAAGTGAAAGAAATCGCAAGCACTATTCAATCATCAGTACAGCGAAAACCTTCCGGTCGACATTAAAGCGTAGAAAAAAGGATGATAAAAGCGTGCAAACAGGAAAAGGCAGCTGGTGTATGTCACGATAAAATTCACAAAACGGAATCAGGGATGTCAGAGTGTAAGCTATTTTGGGCTTTACATATTTGGCTGTGTGATTCTTTGACTAAAGAGGGAAGGCGAACGTTCAGACATGGTGCTCAAATACACACCTCCGAAAGCTGAAAGGACTGGTTCGGGATCGGGATGCCTGGAGAGCTCTTATTGGCGGCCTATGTCCCACGAGGGACACGGGCGTTTTTATAAATGAATGAATACGTCTCCGAAAAATGGTTACATGTTGCCACACCAACATTTCGGCAGTGTGGATAGGTCCATTTGTTTGTATTTACCACTTGGTACTGTGGTCGAATGGCTAGAGCGTAGGACTCCTGATCCCGGGGTCCTGGGTTTGAATCCAGCAACGGCATTGCTGTACCCTTGGGAAAGACATTTTACATCATTTTTCCTCTCCCTAACCAGGTGCGAGTTGGGTACCGGTATAATATTCTGCTGGGGAAGTAAACTTACGACAGACTAGCGTCCTGTCTAGGAGATGACGTAGAAAAAGTCACCTGTTCTGCTTCACTCTACTGAGACCAGGATAAGCTCCGGCTCTATGGGCCTCACAAGCATTGAAGGAACGTTACTACTTACTGTGGACAGTATGATCAACACAGCTTGTAACCTTTGTGTGAGGACGAACGCAGAAAGGCAGCAGTTTAACAACCAAAGCAAAACGAGCAAAGAACTCGTGAATTTCTAGCAACCACAAACGTACATGAACGTGTATGATAAATCTGTCAGCGTGCAATACGTCGCTTCGTTACTTTACACCATATCGCGCAGATACCAAAAAGTAAAAAATTAATCACAATTGTATCAATCCCGACTACAGAACATTCTAAGGGCGGTCCCAGTAATGACAAATCACACAGAGAAAGACAAAGCACTGGATGGCCGAGCAAATACAGAAAAAGGCGCAGTTCTACGCGCTACGCATATTGCAACAAAAAAAAAAGCCAAGTTCGCTGCGTTAACCCTCTAACTGCCAGCTATATGTATACGTTTTTTTATGAAATAGTGAGAAGATCTTGTTTAAAAAAAAAACTATGTCCAATTTCTTTTTGTTCATTATAGTGTGGAAAGGAAGTTAAGGACTGGAATTTAGATCCAGCGATTACCACCATAAATGTTTGCAATTAGCAAACACTGCTTTTCGTCCATCGGTGAATTTGGCAGTGAAAGGGTGAACGCCGTACCCCAACGCTGTCTCTACCTAGCCGCTTCCGGGCAGCGATCTTTGGTGAGTTCCCTATTTATTACAAGAAGGGAAGTATTTTGGTCCGTTAAATTTTAATACGCCCGTTGTTTGATGCTGTGAACGCCAAACCTATAGTTTCGTTCGGTAGTTGTACACTTGAATGGAACAGCGTTAACCTTTAAAATGTTCGAAGCTAACGGAGATCATGTTTATTGACGAAGAGATCACAAAATGCGCATGTGTGTAAGATCACAGTGACCGCAGAACGGAGATCACACCTCAGGAATATATCGAACTGAAGGAGATCACACATCGAACTGGAGAAGGAGAGCATACATGTAGAAGCGAAAAAAAACCACACATACTGAGGTCAAAGAGACCACACAATGGAGGTCAAAGAGACCACACATATTGAGGTCAAAGAGACCACACATATTGAGGTCAAAGAGACCACACATATCGAGGTCAAAGAGACCACACATATCGAGGTCAAAGAGACCACACAAATCGAGGTCAAAGAGACCACACAATGGAGGTCAAAGAGACCACACATATCGAGGTCAAAGAGACCACACAAATCGAGGTCAAAGAGACCACACTTTTGGGCTGTTTCATTTTGTCCCACATAGTGATGCGGCCCTTTCGTCATTTTTTTTTTACTATTGTCTTTTCTTTT
>JBDFRD010242917.1:0-11197 GCA_039654405.1 Bullina lineata
CCACCACCACCACCACCACCACCACCACCACCACCACCACCACCACCACCACCACAACCACCACCACCACCACCACCTCCACCACCACCACAGTTATATCAGATCATTTTCATGTGTTTGAAAATTAAGTCATATCTCAAGGTGACAATGTTATCAGAAGAAATATCGCGTAACGCATTGACCCTATTCCTTACGGAGAGAAGGTCAGTGTACCGATATATAACTAGAACTCACATGCTTGATTTCCGAACCGGTTTCTTCTCAAATTTTGATTGATTGTAAAACCCAAAAAGTAATCCCACGTCGATTGTATTTTTTTGTATTAATCTTTGGCCGAAAACGTGAGGGTCAAAATATCTGATTCTGTTAATGGTAGGTCTACATTTTATTATCTGATCTAATCGCTTCATATGACTTTTATCAGTTAATCACCACTAGCCTGGAGCTTATGCATTTTTGTTCTTTCTTCGGAACCGAATGCAGGTACAGTTCCAGCTACATATTACATTTATATTACATTGGGTCTATTAGACCCCATTGATATTTTACATAAATTATAGATCAGCGCAGTTGTTTTTCTAAATGATCGAAATATTTGTTTATAAGAAGGATAAAAAAATACAGTGAGTGTTGAATATGTCAGCTTATCTCTACATTAATTACGCCTATTCACCATGGAATCTCCAGAAAAACAAACAAGCAAAAAATACACAGGTATTTTCGACCCTACATTGTTTTCACGAAACAGACACTTCACATTTTAGACCATTTCAAAGATCATGATTGCTTACAAACAAAAGCTTAAAATAAAATATATTGTCGTCCATAATCATGGCTAACAGTTTAGGCCCAATGATTTTTACCCACACCCTTCTTCATGGGATTGGAAAATGACTCACAAGTACCTCCTAATACCATAGATACCTAGCATACGTTCATCATGATACAGCAACTTTTTTTAAATAGGATAGATCTATATCATTTGCTGAGTGAATGGCAATCGGTTATTCTGTCTTTGCTTTTAACGAACCTTGCCATAGTGAGAGAAAAAAATCCTCTAGTTTTCCCTTACAATATTTATTCTTTTGTTGACACTATTATTTGATAATGACTCAGTATTGGTACCAGATGGATAGAGGTTGTAAACTCGAGCTGTGTCTATCCTATCCTATCCTATCCACCCCGTTTCGTAGTCTTGTGGACCATCGGGGCGCCACGGATGATCTCCTTTAACCTCAGTCCCGTCCATTCTGAGAATGTTGTCCTCCCATTTTTTCCTCTGTCTGCTGCTCCTTCTCACTCCTCGCACAGTGCCCTGCAAGAATGCCTTGGCAAGCCCTGATGATCTCGTGACATGGCCATACCATCTGAGCTTGCGTCTCTTGACCAAGATCAACATGTCTTCGTACGGCCCAAAGACTTTTCTGATTCTGTTCTGAACTTCTTCATTTATATGCTCTTTGCAGGAGATGCCCAATAGTCCTCGAAAATATCTCATCTCTGTGGTCTGTAATCTCTTTTCTATCTCAGACGTTAAGGTCCATGATTCAGATGCATGCAAAAGTATTGATGTCACCAGGGTACGCAGCAGTCTGATCTTTGAGCCGAGCGCAATGTTCCGGTCGTTCCAGATGTAGGCTTACCTCAGTTTTGTGTGTGCTGTTCTCGTCAGTGCAATCCTGGATTGGATTCATTCGGGTTTGGATCCCATATCTGTACAATAGCTATGACAATGGCTGTGGATAGTTTCTATCTTCTTTTTTTTTTCTTCCCTATTTTTCGTTGTTTTGTTTTTATAAAATAAGATATGAATGCAAACATTAAAATATTAAGTGTTAAGTGCCAACCACAGACAATCTCAAGTTCCACCACTTGGGCCCTAATATCAAATGATGACATTACATGTCAAAGCTTGACATTTTGTGAATCCACTAACATGAGCGTGCAGTGTACTAATCAGGTAGATCTAGAATGTTATTGGAAAAACTGCAGGAAAAATTTCAAGAATCTATGGCGGATGTGCATAGCGCAATGTTAGCGTCTTGCTCCTCCTAATGGTTGATGGATTCATGATCGAGGCTAGAATTACTTGAATAAACCAGCCAAGAAGTCAAGAAGCACTACAAAACTCACTCATCCACTTGGTACAGTGGGATCCCTTTAAGCAGGGACATAAATGTGTATTACATGTAATAAATTAGTAAAACTACATATTCATTCGGCTGTTTTCGTTTTAAGAAAAAAAATATTTTGGTCTCAACAGTTACATCGTTTGGCTACATTTTATGTGTTTTGGCCTTAAATAATGTATGACTGGCCACTACTTTGCCGATGTAAACAAAAGGGACAACACTTCGGTAGCCAAATCTTCACGTGTCATACATAGATCTAGAGATCTATTGTATTGTCTATGATTTAGTAGGCTATAATAATAATATAGAATCTAGTCTACACCTTAACACCGTATAATTCTTATATATTTCCTTCTTTTACAGCATCGATCTTGATGTAGATCTTAGATAATTTCGTCCAGTCTGCGTGCTTTTGGCAAGAAAATAAAAGTAAAAGGGAAGAAAGTGTGACAGACTGATAACACACGCTCCATCCATATATCACATCTTATCTTGACCTTCCCCGGCCCCGTCAAACAGAATAATGACAAGTGAGTCTCTTGATAACTGATGACGTAAAGGTTAAGTGTGATTTGCAGTGATACGAGGCCTATGTTTTATACATGTCTAGATTCATTTATGAAGTTCCACTCTCACTGCTAAAAGACTTGGCCTACTCTCTCTCATTCTCACCACACAAATCTTTGCTGTCACACCACACTAAAACTTTACTTGATTTTCTTAGTCGCATAGAATCTAGATACAGGCATGTAAGCATACAGATGCAATCAATTAATGATTCATCTTCTTCTGTTCTTAGTCTTAGTGTTGTTTCTTTTGCTTTTGTTGTCTGATAAAGTTATAAGGTAGGCCACAGATGGAGTTGTTTTGGTGTAGGTATGGTGAAAACATTATTATTAGCCCCCTGTAAATAGTGTAAATTTTTCCTAAATCTCCAGAACCTTTGCCTTTGGACTTCGGACTGTTTCAGAGCATTTTATAAAATGAAACCCTTTCCCCGGCAAACTTATTTTTTCTGGCAACTGGGTGTAATCTACATAGTGAAACATCCTTGTGACCGTGTGTAATACATGTACCACACGACTGTTCTTCATAATTTCCTTAAAGATTGTAGGCCTATTACGATAATTTTCTTCATCACATTAATTTGTCTTCCAGAAAGCAGAAAAAGATCTGTTGAATATCTGTCCATTCTCATCTCTGATCATGCTTGATGAATAATGAGAAAAGAACTTCTTTTCAGCTGTTTGGCAATCCACTTTATATCAGACGTATCATCGTTCTCGACATGTTTGTTTGTATGGCAAACAAACCAGGTTTTGCTTTTGAGCATGAATGAGATATTTTGCAGTGGTGTGTAATGTTTGGAATCGACATCAATTTCAGTTAATTTTCAGTTAACAACCGCAGGAGAAGAAAGCACTGACCATGAATGAGTTCCAGTTTTCTTGCAAGAAGAAAACCACATTTGCATCTTATCAGAGTAAAAAACTAAAGAATGTTTTACTGCTTAAAAACGTACCCAATTGTCAAGAGCCAGATATCGTGCTGACAAAACCAAGGGGGCATGGTTGCTATGGACCAGGCGGCACATGCTTTCACTGAAATGAGAAAATTATACAAATGCCAAATAGTTATGGTGTGCCCTTCGACATCATTGACCTCTCATCTCTTGCTGCAAGGGAAAACACAAAAATAAATATAATCCTTCAGACACACTCTCTTGCTTCAACATTATTGGATGCTGTCTGGTATTGGTACAGATCAAAAGGTCAGCAGTACTTTCCCTCCATGACCCTGTGAAGTAAAATACCGGTATTGCTTTAATGTTGAAATCACCACTTCTACTACTCACCCTACAACATCAAAACTCTCTGGTGATACAATTCAGAGCCTTCAAAAACAGAAACTGCTCTTTTGTCCTTCAAAGAAAGACGGTGAAAGAAAATCAAAATGTGAAATTCGCAAAGCGTACTCTATAATATGCTGCAAAGACTGTTTCAAATAGTCTTCCTAATATATTTGACTTTCTATTACTGTTTATTACGGTCATTGCTTTATACTGTGACAAAAAATATCTATGCACCTGACTGTCGCAAATGGGGCCTACCATTGTAGATTCGCATGGAATAAGTGAATATGTTTCACAACTTTCCTCATTTTTTTTGTGTACAGTAGACTCTTTGACTCTCCATCTTTCATTCAGTGTTAAGCTGTTTTATTCTATACCTCACAAAGAAAGTTTATAATTGATTTTAAAGCGCATTGTTTCTTTTAATTTTCTACAAATCAAGTGTTATGGTGGATTGCGCCCAGTTGCCGAAATACATTTTACACAAAATTATAATTTTGTTTTAATATATATCTTTCAACTATTTTGAGGATTATAGTGGAGTATCAACAATTAATTATGAATTTATCATCAAGGCCATGAGACCCATAGAGTCAGAGCTTATTCTGGTTTCAGTAGCGTGAAACGGAAAAGATGAATTAACTTCATCTCCTAGACAGGACGCTTGTCTGTCGTAGGTTTACTTCCCCAGCAGAATCTGCCAGTTACCCAATTCGCACCTGGGTAGGAAGAGGAAAAATGGTGTAAAGTGTCTTTCTCAATAAGGACACATCACGGTCACCTCCGGGATTTGAACCCTGGACCCTTGGATTAGGAGTCCAACGCTCTAACGTTTTAGCACAAAAAGAAGCCATAAGTTTAAGAATTGGTATTAAGAGTTTGAAATAAAGCATACTAGTGGAGATGAAATGTTTAATAAAATCCAAAATTGACTGAAACATTAATTTGCACAATTAAAGGCCTTTAACTCACTTTTTCCTACAACATGAAGATAAAAGGAGGTCGCATATTTGGCATAACTTTCCTCGCACTATTCCGATTAAAGTCAAGGAGAGTATTTATTAATGAGCAAACGGACTTAGGTAAATTCAAATTGAGTTGCCATTAAATTCAAAACACAGGTATCCATTACTAATAATTATCAAAGAAAAAAAGGCACCAGCCCATTTTATGAAGATGAAATCATTATTGCTGAGTTCATCATAATAAAACAGACTTTGAACTTAGACCAATTTACAACATTACTGTCTGGCCTTGCCATGAATCATTTTGTTCTTGCATTTTAAGATTTTTCTTTTAAACTAAGGTAACGGCTGGGCCAAAATGTTAATGATTATTGAAAGCCATTTAACAGAAAGAAAAAAAAAAGGAAAAAGCTAACTTGTAGGTATGTAATATGTATGGTATATTACATTATTTATGTAGTTTATAAGTTTTATTAACACAGTTCCCTTTCATGTGACCAGCGAGCCCATTCCTACAGCCTGATGTGTCCAAGTTTCTCGATGATGCATTTTCGCTCATCAAGCAAGAGGGTCTGGAGAAAGGCACAGATGTGAAAGCACCCGTCATACAATTTAAATATCCCAAAGAATTGGAGGTAGGCTTAGCTCTGTCTGCACCAGGATATTCAGAGACATAAGTTAAATTGTCTTAGACCAGCCATCAATATGCAGCATCCTTGATTATACACAGGAGGAGTTAAGCTAAAGAGAATGTGCTCTTTCCACTGCCAAGAACTATGGACTCAAAGCTTGAGGGGTTATGCCATTATTATCATCTGTGTTCTATTACTCTGGCTCCATTCGGTATAAATTGTCTTTCTGTCAACCCGCCCAAACCATTGCATAAATACAAAAAGAAAAAGTTTGTAAATGTAAGGTTCTTAAAGTATCTCTCACAATTCTGTTATGGTATAATGTGAACATTCTATACCTTGCATGCCTCATCTGCATACCTACTTAATACCAATCTACAATCAACAATGTGCTCCTTCACACACAAAGAAAAAGACACATAACCCATGATGAGGATTTTTTTTCAGATAGTAAGCACACAAATCATGTTCAATAAGAAGGAAATAGATTGCACACACAATGTAAAATTGTGAAATTGTGTTTGATAGTGACTCGCACCTTGTGCTGTTTGGTATAGATCTGTCACTGAGGTTTTTTTTTAATTCTTTACTGATGTCATGCTATATGCTGTCTTCCTGGGTGTTTCTATGGCCTCTTTATTTTTGGGGCTTTTACTTACTTACACATTACACAACACAAAGAAATGTGAGCATTGGTTCTTTTGTGAATGTCGTCTTTGGAAGGCTAACATTATACATGCATATATTGTTATATACATGTACGGTACTACAAAGATTTATTTCAGGATAAACTGCTTAGTCCACCATTTTCTAAGTTAATGTTTTCCTGTTGCCTGTCTGCATATGTCAGTCTCACGTCAAAGCTTACTTATGATTTTCAGGAAACAAAACAAAATACTCACACATGATACACAAAGATGTTTCAGTTTCATGGCTCTTTTATTCTGTTCTCCAGTTGAATATAAGTATACAACGACTTTCAGACTTGGATTGACAAAAATGATATAGAAGTGTAGTCCAAACGATACTACTACATAAGTATACACAAGTATTTTCTTGCTTAATCCTAGTCTCATCACTTCATAAAGACAAACAACTAGGTTTGCAAACATCATGAGCGTTAGCCACGGCACCATGTCCCCATTTTGTTAATTTGCTCTCTAATTTCACTTCAATTCTTGGCCTTGACTATTTGTAGTCGTTGCTTGACCTTGAGATACAACCTGATGGTGCCAGCCATGAGCGTCTTTTAGAGGAAATAAAGAAATGCATTCAATACAGTGTGAAATCAGGTCAGTGAGCTCTTATTAGTTATTTCTGTGCTTTGTAAAGAGCAGTGGGTCCATGCCATAGATAGGATGACACATTTTTAAACAATGATAATGCAGTACACATTTAGATAGGATGACAAATTTTTAAACAATGATAATGCAGCACACAGAGCTACTCCTTCAAGAAAATGATAATGATAATAGTTACAAAAATAAAAGGGTGCATATTATACCAATAATAAAGATGATGTAGGGATGGTGTGCTAAATAACATAACATTAGTAAATATATTATTCTAATGTCGGTAAATCTGAGCAAAGGGAGACATGATAATGATGAATTGCACCATCTTAATATGCCTTCGATAATGAATCAATGATAAAGTAGTACTTCTGATTATACAATGATGTCAATTGTAACATGATAATAGGAAGATTATCTGTGGGTAGTTATTACAATGTTAAAAGTGCACACAACTATGTGATAATAAAAATAACAAAAATATGAGACATGTGATTATGATAACATTGAAGTGTAAATTTCATTCCAGGTCACCCCCACTTCTTCAACCAACTGTACTCTAGCTTGGACCCCTACTCACAAGTGGGAACTTGGGTCACTGAGTCAGTCAACTGCAATGTGTGAGAAGTTAACTTGTCTTTTGCATGACTTTTGTTACAATCATTGTGAAAAGTTTGTCCGTCTTCCAGAGAACTTCTCTTTGAATCATATGAGAAATTTGTCTTTTGTATGACGTCTACTTTATCGTCATATGAGAAGTTTGTTTGTCTTATGCACGACTTCTCTTGGAATCCCTATGCGAGAAGTGTATGTTTAGTATGACTTCTATTTAATCATTATGTCAGACGTTTAAGTCTCTTTTGTAAGACTTCTATAAAATTAAGTCGTTATGTGGCTTCTGCATGTATCATCAAGTGCAACTTGTGAAAATGACTTTTTATTATTCATATCTGAATTTCAAAATTTCAATTTCATTTGATATATTTATAAATTGATTGCAACAGTTTGGCATTTAAATATAACTTATGTGATTATTACATACTGGAGAAGATTTTGTTAGTGTGCTGTCCTTTATTTGAGTGCTCATGTAGAAAGTATTATACAGATAAAGTTTGCTAGTGTGTGCACATAAGATACTGAAACAATTGGAGATTGCTGTGTTTTTCTCTGACTCTGAGATCACCATCTTTGACTTACATGAGATTCAATCTTCTAATTAGTTTCTTGAATCTAGTTTTATTTTCCTTTTTTTTCTTTAAACTCTCCTAGTCCATCTAAAAAAAGGATTCCTCTAAACACACACCTCATTTTATGTATT
Source organism: Bullina lineata (assembly GCA_039654405.1). Lineage (NCBI taxonomy): Eukaryota > Metazoa > Mollusca > Gastropoda > Bullinidae > Bullina > Bullina lineata. The sequence continues at coordinate 8,192 of JBDFRD010242917.1, forward strand.
GCTGACTGGTACATGTATCAAGTTTCCTCATGCCTGCACAAATATAAATACATTAGTGACAGATTCACAACATCTGTACATCATGTGAAAAAAAGCAGTTGTTGTCATGTGACAGCAGTGACAATTTGCCAGGTTGCCCCCATGTACATTGTGTGAATAAAGCAGTAACAAACTGTCTTGCCTTTACGTTTCAGTCACACATTTGAAGCAACGCCTGTGCATATTGTGGTGGAAAAGTATTTATTCCAAAAGATATGTGGCCTTGTAGGCTATACAGATGGAGATGGTATTTTCTGCCCAGGTACTTCATGCAATCATAACTGCTCACTGGAACTCAGCATAAGATATCCCCTGTCCTGTTCACAATATTTCAATATTGATGTGTCCCATTATATTAATCTGGGTATCGCATTAAATTATACATTTCGAACTCTAAAGTGATAAAGTTGCTCTTTAGTGTCATTTTCAGAAAACAGGCCACTTTTTTGTCTTGTTCTTCATCATCAACATCAACATTATTATTATTTGAAATATAATCCATTTGCAGAAATCCACTGAAGACTTGCATCACTAGTCACATGTTCACAGATAGACAATAAGGGTCTGTTTTAGATAGGTAAACATTTCAGTTGTCTAAAACCCAGTGTGAACAAAGAATGTAAGTGGGTAATTAAAAGAAGAAGAAGAAGGAGGAGAAGAAGAAGAAGAAGAAGAAGAAGAAGAAGAAAATTGCTGAGTGAAAAAGAAGAATAAAAAGATCTGGGGCAGAGTGATCCAAAATTTAGCAGTCTTGCACTTTGACAATGATCCGTTCAAATAAACAGAGAGACTTCTTTGGTATTTGCCATAAGTTCAGAGCTTACTGTAACTTAAATGCAGCTATACAGTGAAAGATTTGGTTTTGATCTGATTCACTAAATAAATCAAGGCTAAACAGATGTCAACACTATTTTAAAATTGCGCACTCTTGATAGTTGGGTGTCCACCTTTTTGTTTCACTTGTCAAATATTCAACTCCATATTGAATATTACACACACACACAATTATATATATATATATATAAGCATTATAAAGTATGTTGACTAATATGTCCATACGTTTGTAAGAAAAATTTTTCCAATGTGAGTTTCCCACAGAGATTAGTAAAGTTCATCTTGTCTAATCACATTCCTTATCTTATCTCATATTGTCTATCTATTTTTATCCTATCTTATCTTACCTTGTCTTGTTCTTGTCTTCTCTTGTCAGATATTACCTTATGAAAATTGTTCCATTATACCAGGCACAATTTCTGTTTTTATTGTATCCTATTCTCACAGTTTTCCATTTAGTAATGCTATCCAGGAGAATATTTAACAACATGTAGTTACTAATCCATTTTAAGCACTTTATACTCACCCAGTTCCACTCTTTCCACTTTGTCTGTCTGTCTCTGTGTTAGTCTGTCAGTCTGCCTCCCTCTCTCCCCTTCACTTGTGGACAATTGTCTTCCATCTCGCATTTCTGTTTTCCTCTTTCTTTTTTCTTTTTTTTTTCTTTTCTTTTCCTGCCCTCTTTCTTTTTGCCATCTCTCTCCTGTTTTCTTCTCTCCCTCTCTCTCTCTCTTTCTCCATCCACCATTTCATCGTCTGCATCACACACAGGCGAACAACTACATACCTATGTAACACATACAGGCAAACACCTAAAATCTCTGTACCACACACAGGTGAACAGAACAATTTTGAGGAATTGAGTAAGCAACACATTTAAGATGCATTCATGTCAGCTTTTTTCAGTGTGAACGATTTTGAAAAATTATGCGGAAAAAATTAAACCAATTGCTTATATGTTGTGTCAGTTATAAGCAGTTAAAGGTGGTCATAAACTTTAAATGCCAATTTCTCAAAACTACATATTGGCCACTTTGCCAGTATGTGGTAGAGATATGTCAGGTGTTCGCCTGTATGTGGTACAAGGGTATGTAGTTGTGTGTGATGCAGATGGTGATTTATTTATTTGTCAGTTCACTAACATTGCTGAGTTGTCTTTCCTTTAGGCGGCGCAGCCTCAAACTGCTTAGCTCTTCACCTGGCCAGGTACAAAAGGTTTCCAGAATCAAAAGAAAATGGACTCTTTGGGATGCCTAGGTTAAGATGCTACATACATGAAGATGTTAGTAAATTTCCTAAGAAACAAAGAGTGTGTAATTTCTCTAATAGGAGAGTGTGATTTAAGGTTTTCATATTTGGTATCTAAATAAAGACGTTCGCTTTTGCACACACCTCTTTAACTTTATATGATAATATCCGAAAAGCTGGAGTCAATAAATTCAAGGAAACTGATCGAAATATGTGTAAACAGAAAGTCAAATGGATCAAACAAATGGCAAAAAAAAGCTTAAAACAGGAAACAATGACTTATAATCAACTTCCTTCAATTTTGATTGATCCTTTCTGAAATTCCCACTTACCACTGACATCCTTGCCACATTCATCTCTATAGACTTACCTAAAAAGTTGCTTTTATCTCTAATTCCCAGGGTCATTACTCAATTAAGACAGCCGCTCATTACCTGGGTTTTGGAACATCCAATGTGGTGGCAGTGAAGACTGATGAGAAGGGCAGGATGTGTCCGAGAGACTTGCAAGTCAAAGTGGAGGAAGACTTAGCACAAGTAAGCGCCTGCTTGTTTTTAATATGGAGTACTAGTAAGTGGATGCTACTTTGCATAATTAATACCTCGATTTTATTGGTAGCTGGTTAGCACATGAATGAGAGAAAATATTGTGGAATATAATAGTGTCACAAAAAGGCCCTTTGTCACGTTATTTATTTACAGATACACACACACCCACAATACAAACAAAAGCAAACAAACTGCAATTCATGATCAGTTCTTTCTTTTCTTCCCTCTCTCTTTCTCTCTTTCCATCTCTCTCTCTTTCTTTCTCCTTCTCTCTCTCTCTCTCTCTCTCTCTCTCTCTCTCTCTCTCTCTCTCTCTCTCTCTCTCTCTCTCTCTCTC